>CM074507.1:959908-1173364 GCA_037389245.1 Oryzias sinensis
ATTTATCCATCCACCATCCACGATCCATCCATCCATCCATCCATCCATCGATCATCCATCCATCCTTCATCCATCCATCCATCCATCCATCCATCCTTCATCCATCCATCCATCCATCCATCCATCCATCCATCCTTCCATCCAATCCATCCAATCATCCATCCATCCATCCATCCATCATCCATCCTTCATCCATCCATCCATACATCCATCATCCATCCATCCATCATTCATCCTTCATCCATCCATCATCCATCCATCCATCCATCCATCCATCATCCATCCTTCTCCATCCATCCATCCATCCATCATCCATCCATCCTTCATCCATCCATCCATCCATCCATCCATCCATCCATCCATCCATCCATCATCCATCCATCCATCCTTCATCCATCCATCCATCATTCCATCCATCAATATCCATCCATCCATCCATCCATCCATCCATCCATCCATCCATCCATCCATCCATCCATCCATCCATCCATCCATCCATCGACCATCCATCCATCCATCCATCCATCCATCCATCCATCATCCATCTTCTTCCATCCATCCATCCATCCATCCATCCATCCATCCATCCATCCATCCATCCATCCATCCTTCATCCATCCATCCATCCATCCATCCATCCATCCATCCATCCATCCATCCATCCATCCATCCATCCATCCATCCATCCATCCATCCATCCTGCTGTATCCCTTTCGGGGTCATGGGGTCCTGTTGGGCAGAGATGGGGTACACCCTGTACAGGTCATCAGTCATTTGCAGGGTTAGTCTGAGAAAGACTTAGTTTAAATAAAGGTTAAAATACAAAAATGGACATTTTAAATGTGAACTTGCATTTCTAGCCCCTTTTTTCCACACTATCAAAGACTTTTTCAGGTTAGAAACTTTGCTGAAAGCCTGTATTTCTACCTTCTGAGACAAACTGAAATGAAAATCTCCTGTAAGAACCCAAAACCCCAAGTGAGATCTCAGTGGATTTTAGAAACACTCAAAGAAGGTAACTGTGCCTCTTCAAGAACTAATAATGGGATACTTTCACACTGAGCTGTTTTCTTGGGGCGGATGTGAAATCTGACTTTTACCCCGAAGTGGACCTAAATAATAACTCTAAACATCTAAAAAACCAACAACCCAGAGTAGGCTTCTGACTTTGGCCATGGCTATCTACCATAGTTTGGCTAGAATAACTCAGACACTAACGTGTTTAGGTTACAAACTCAGTGTTGTGTCAGTTGGACCCATTGATGGTGTATAAGAAGTGGACCTGTCAGAAGTCAGAGCTCTGACTCCCCCTCTGGTCAACGGCGGGAACCGTCCCCAGAGATCTAGCCACACTACATCTCCCAGCAACCCCAGCACACACTTCCTGGATGCTTCACACCTGACTCTCATTCACTCATTACCCACAGTCTACTTAAGCTCTGCACTGAGCCTCACTCAGTGTGAAGTCATGTTTGTGCCACTCTGCCTTCATTACTGAGCGTTACATCTGGACCTGATCTTCTAACTCTGTTTACCTGCTTCCTTTCCCGACCCTCACCTGGATCCTGACCATCCCGTCTCTCCTCTGATGATCTCATGCCTGTTATCGACTCCTGCCGCCTGACCCTGATTTAGCTCTGTGGACTTTCAGCTCAGCTAACAAACCTGCTGCACTTGGATCCAGCCGTCTGCCTGTTCTTGTGTCAGGACCGAGTGAGTGTGACGCCAATTTACGCTGATCATGTACAAAGGTAAAGGTATTATGGTAGATCAAGTGCGAATGTTATGACAGCTACAATGTTAGAGGGACAACTTGCTCTTCAGAAAAAAATATTTTAAAAATTAGGACAAGAAAATATTAATAAAAGTTAGTAGAGCAAAAATGGTTATTCTGACCAATAGAAAGCAGTTTATTTCTCTATGGAAGTCTTTGAGTCTGTCCCTACTGCCTAACTATGTAGCCACAAGGGGGCCCATGTCTGGGTCTCCCTGTGCCGGTCCCTGGCCCGGATAAAACACAGGGTTGTGTCAGGACAAGCAGTTGGCCTAATATTCTCTGCCAAACCACCTGTGCGTATCAGTGAAAGCTGCCATGGCGACCCCCGAAGGAATATGCCCGAAAGGGGAGCAAACACAACATTAGGATGACCCAAAGATTTACGACTGAACAAAGAAAGACTTCTTCTTCTTTAGCCTCCTTGGAAAAGACTGGGACCCAAACCAGGAGCGGATGTGACATTTCCCATCGAGCTCAGGCCCAAAACGCCGCCTCCACACCCCCCCCCCCCCCTCCAGACGAGAGCCTGAACGGCATGAAGGACGGCGAACCAACGTCTTCTCCATCTCCACGTCTCTGCGACAGGTGGAGAAGAGCCGTCAGAAACATCTGTTCATACGCGAGCCTCTCATCCACGCGCTGGGATTTTCCCTCTTATCCAACATTCCAGCACAGATTTGCCAGGCTCAGGCTCTCATTGTGACGGAAAGGGGGGCATAATGGGAGAGGATCAAAGAGCTAAACGAGGGGCTAAAGATACTGAAGCAGATTAGAGGCGCTTCCCACAATGCCGGCAGCTGCTTAGAACTACGCCGGGCCTAAAGATATTGTTTCAGATTAGCGGCAGCGCTACAATGCCCAGGCAGCTGCTGCCCATAATACAATAGCAGTGCGAGGATCAGTGCGAACACTGAAAAACATGTGTTATCATCACAAAGGGATTGTCGGCTTCAAACGCTTTACATCCCTCAGGATCAAACAGGCTGTTGGCTGGCAGTTATCGCTGAGCTCTCTTCCTCTCCACATCTATCCTCCACTCTTCTTCCATCTCCCTCTTCGCCCCCATCTTTCCTTTTTTGAGTGGCGCCTAATCTCAATCAGCGTTCTCCATCGCTGACGGACAAATAATCACCTTTTGTCTCAAGTTTTGCGTCTGCCTCGCCATTCTCCTGCAACAGCCAACAATGGAGGAGCTTATTGAGAAGCTGGATGTGTCTCAAGGCGGCACATTGTCTGAGCCCAACTCCGCGTCATGAAGAGCAACGTCTCTGAAACAGATAGCAAATTGCCTTTGTTCTCATTGTCATGGATGAACTCTCCAACTCGATGCACGGCAGCAGAAGCAGCAGCACTGATATGAATGTGTCGCACAATGAGGCAACAATTACACAAATGAGATGAGGATTGTTTTCTCCAAAGAGAAGGCAATAATTCGTTTAGGTGGGAGACGCGTTCCTCCTCAGCGAGGACTGATTTCCCAAGTCACACATGGACGCACGACGCGCCGACATAAAAATGACAGAGGAGATGCAATATGAAGCCTTTACAGGTTCAGAGAGACGGAACATCTTCATTTTTACATCCAGGGTTGAAATAAAGCAGTTTGTGTCTGAATTGTTGTCAAACTATTCCACTTTTCAACTTCTTTTCAACTTCACCCTGGAATTGTGGCAAATTGAAAGTCCGCTAACAGCGAGAATCTGGGTGAAGAAATCCTCTTCAAAAATAAACGTAAACATTGAGAAGATGAGCATATCTCTGGAAATGAAAAGGATGTGAACCAGTTCAAGTCATTCGAGGGAAAATTGGGTTTTTATGAAAATGCTATTTCTTTCAAAGATGGAAGCATTGTAAGCTAGTGTCCTGGCTAATGCTTATGCTAGCTAAAGTCACGCTTTGGCCTGGTGGTGCAGTGGTTAGCACTCTTGGCTCACAGGACCTTTCTGTGTGGAGTTAGCATGTTCTCCTGTGCATGTGTGGGTTTTCTCCGTCTTCCACCGTCCAAAAACATGCTTCATAGGTTCATTGCTTCCTCTTCCTGTCCAGAGGTGTGCATGTGTGTGAGTGTGGCCCTGAGACAGACTGGCGACCTGTCCAGGATGTGCCCTACCTTCGCCCAACAGGGGCCAGGATAGGCTCCAGCAGCCCTGTAAGAGATAAAGTGGGTTCAGAAAAAGGATTTCTTTCATTTATCTAAAAAACATTTTTTGCAGCTTGTACCTAAAATAAAAACATCTTAGGTTATGCTAATTCAACTTTACCTTTTAAGCTGGAGAAAACCTATTTAGGCTACATTAGCATTATTTAAAAATGTATAGACATATATTTCAGACAGCTTAGCCTAGCTAAAGTAGCCTCTTTAGCTAACATGTTGAGCCTAAAAGTCTTTGGTTGTGTCTGAATTCCTTCACTATTTAGCGCCTTCTCCTTCCTATAGTTCTGTCTGAATCTCCAATTCCAGAATCCAGAGTCCTAGAAATTTCCCAGAGGTCTCTGAAAAACCAGTGTGCATCAATGCTCACTAGATCAGCGAATATAGACCACAATGCATTGCGTCCGAATAATTCGCGCCAAAAGAAAGTATTTAAATGTAATTTTGTAATAAGCCATTAACGTTTTTATCATCAGAAGACAGTGGATCATAAATAATCATCTCAAAATACTCACATTAATAGATTTTAAAATCAATGATGTCATATCCGCTGTTTAACCCTTGTGCTATCTTAGATGACCCCCCCCCCCCTTCCACTGAGGTGTTCTCCCTACCATGACAAAGGTGGATAAAGGTGGAAAGATTTCATGTAATCCATGGACACCAGTGAAGATCACAAATCATTGAAGAAAAAAGGTTCAGAGCACTGACTAGTGGGTCTAGATGACCCCACTGTCTAGTGGGTCTAGATGACCCAACTCCCAACGTTAAAGTGCCTAGGATAGAACAAGGGTTACAAATCAAAAAAGTAGTGAGCGTGGCGTCTGAATTGCTTTTAAAATTCAGGGCACTACATAGTGGTGCACTGAATAGTTTTAGTAGTTAAGGTGGTAATCTGGACCTTATCTATTTCTTAAATATATCTAAAAAATATTTTCTTGCTTAAAGAGTTTTGGACACATTTTTGGACATTTTTTCTATTAAAGTTCAAGTTAGTTTCTGTTGAGTTTAAAACATCTTTACATTAGCATTAGGCTGAATCTGTCTCTGTAAAGAGGACATTTGATTTTCTAATTTTCAAACAAAGTTTCTTGGTAGCATTCTGGGGTTCTTCTGGACAACAGGGGCAGTTTGCATCTGTGGATTTGGAATCGTTTCCCGCGGCTCGCTGGGTTTCTCTGCTTCTCCAGTAGATGCCAGCAGTGAACCACTGAAGGCAGGCGGCCCTTCACCCCCCCTCCTCTCCGGTTGGAGGGAGCTGTGCCTCGCACTGCTTTGGAGTTGGAGATGGTACAGATGGCTGGCCTAAACGCAACACTTATCCAGACATTTCACTGTTTGCAGAATGATATCAAAGTCAACTCAAAATGGAGGCTGTGCCATCAACTTGAAACAAATTCTAACACTCCCAACAAAATTGTATTGTGAGCAAAGTCGCCATGGATTTGGTCAGTGTTCAGCACAGATGTCCCCCCCCCCTCCCGACTTCCTCCCATGTGTGTGTGTGTGTGTGTGTGTGTGTGTGTGTGTGTGTATTTGCGTTAAATAAAAACTCACATCCTCTTAAATAAAAATAAAAAAACAAATCGGCGGCGGATTGTGGAGGATAAATGCCCACAATTATAATGTTTTAATCCAGATTGGATTCAGACACATTTATTTATTTCAGAGTTGAAATCGTGCTTTAAAACATTTTGAGTGCTGCCACTAAAACAAATGTCCCAAATGATGTGAAATGTGTCGGAATAACCGAAATCCCAGCAGCTGCCATGCTGCCTCTCATTTGGAGCAAAACAAACGGCGGTTTGTCATGGCTGTTGGCCGGACGCTGGGCCACCGGACCGCTCCTCTCTTTAGGGCCTTGGTCCTCCTCTCGATGTCACTCGGGCTCACCTCAAAGGTGGGGGGTTTCTGTTGCAGGCCTGCCGTCACTCTGCAAACGTCAGACGTGTGAATCCAGAAAAACCGAGGAGCCGTTTCATCGTCCTGTTGGTCTGGAAAAAATGTCTGAGAGGAAACGTGACTTTTCCTTAGCGTCACGAACGCCAGAAGATCCAGGAGAGTTCAAGCAAGAACGAGTGAGAACATGAACAGCATTTAAATGCTTGTGAGCGGCTTCACTAATGAACTAGGAACTAATGTTCTTTCATTTCTGTAGCTTCATCTACAGTCTTTTGGTTTCTGGCCACGGTCGGCTGAGGAGGAAATGATTTAAGGCTGCAATCCTGCGTATTTACTGTGTTGCCCTATTTTAGAGAACTTCACACGGTTTTTGTCCCTTTATTAAATAAATACAATTACAAACAAGTCTTTAAAAATCTTTAAATAAGCAAAAAATAAATTGTCAAGGGGGTTTGAAAAACCAAGAATTCTTATTTGAATAAAACCATTTTAGTCACTGAAACATCATCTCTCAAAGATTGTTTTAGTATTGAAAAACTTCATGACATTATTTTTCTTGTAAGACAAAAAAAGACATTTGAAAATCTGTGTATATATATATTATTCAAGATTCTGTTTTCTTTAAAGTTCTGTATTTAGCAGATCAGATTATGATCCAGACTTTGATTTAGACTTTTATTTCTATCATCTGATTCGTCAGACTGAAGGGTTTTCCTGCCGTCTACCTGGTAAACGGCGAGTATGAAGTGACGGCGCCGTCTTTTACCGTAACGCAGAGATGCCCCCTCTGGGTCTGAGGAGATACCACACGGTGTTCCTTATGGCTCTGCATATCAGATCCGGTTTCAGTCCAGTCTAACTGAGCGGGGGAACCTGGAGGTGGTAGATCTCCGAGGGCGGGGGGCCGCCCTAACGTTTTCATTGGGACTGGGACTTCCTGCTGCAGCTGCGACAGGAAACCAACTGTGTGGAGGTTTGGACTCCTTCTCCGCGTGCGATTGACTGACTTACGTCTTTGAGAACTTCACTTTGGAGGGGGCTTTTGTCTGTTTTAGCTTCCAATTAGGCGTGGAATGCAGGCTCTTGAAGGCCATTTGAAGTGTGTTGTGTTTGGCTGCGCACACACATGTGCCTTTCATTTCCACACAGAGACGCTCAGCAAAGAGGCGTCCGCCTTCCACACAGGTGAGAAGAGACGCGGCCGCTTTTCCACGCCGACCTCGCCGTCCACTTGTCTGCGTCTGGTACCGCGACCCCAAGGAGGCGTGGCTGCAACCCCAAACACAACAGAAAGTTGATTTCTAGCCTCATCCACGTTGTCCCGCCTTCCTCGGCCCGCTTTCAGAGGGCAACAGACGGAGACGCTGCCAGCCGCTCCGTTATTCCCGCAGAAGTCTTGCCATGGGGCGTGCAAACACAAATATTAGCACCTGGACTTAAATGTGAGGAGAACGAGGAAAGAAAGGAGAATTTAAGTCTAATGAACAGGCTTTACTGGCATAAAAGGGCTTTCATCCGACTTTTCTTCCAACGGCCTTTAGATGCAGCATCACAGCACAAGCGGATGGAGAGAATGTCTTTATTTAGACTCAAATGGGTCTCATCTGAAATAATGAATATGTCCTTGAGAAAAACAAAGAGCCCTACAAAACAGGCAGCTCGTCTACAGAGGCAACAGAGATGGCAGATAATTGTTTTCAAGTCTGGCACGGCTCTGTAAATGAGTTTGTTCTGCTCGCCGGCCCACTAACTGGGCCTTTTCTTCCTTTCATTTCTCCCTGCGCATTGTTTTCTCCCACAAACACGACTTTTTTTCTTCTCTTTGCTTTTGTTTCTTGTTATCCAGCCTCCACATTTACCCTCTCCTTGGCCTTCTCACCCCCTCTGTTTTATTTCTCTAAATCTGTCTTTTCTCAAAGTTTCTCGTTCTTCCATGAAGCAGGCTTGCCAGAACTTTCCGCCTTGTTCTTTCTCTTTGTTGTGTCGGCTTGGTAAGCGCTAACAACGCAGGAATTCTCTGTTTGTTGTTCACTGCGAATAGTTTACCTTGACTTCAGCTTCCTCACCGCGGCGTTTAGATGCCGGAACAACGGATGATTCGTGCAAAATACAGCCGGAAACATCTTCGATTGTTCTCCACATGGAAGAGGAAACATGTCATACAGGGGAGGGACTTTGTGACCTTAGCTAACCTTTATACCTTCTCCCACCGTGGCGTGTAGATCCATGAGGGATAGAAACAGCCCATTCTCCTCATGGGCCCCTTTGTTGTGTTGCTTCACAACGACTCCTCACATTGCACTGACCCATCTTTGTGTTGTTTTTCTGTTCTCAAACACGTCAGTCCACCAGAACGATTCCATTGGGCTGAATATTCAGTCTCACTCCAACCGTTTAAAAAAAGCTTAATTATGATGACGCCAAAACCAAAACAACAGTGTGGTTTTCTAGGACATGGTTTCTGCAGAGCAGCAGTGGTTCATTAGAAATTCACCAATTGGGTGAAAAATCCCACAAGAACACGCTAAAAACACCAACGACGCTGTTTTCATCTGAGTCGGTCTTTAGGAGCTTAGTGTGGTAACTGCAGTACTCTGCTATTTGACATGATGGAGTCAGCTGTCAGTATCGGTTTTTTCTACCTTTATAACACCATGCAGGATGAAAACGTTTCCCTTGGCCTCTGCGTTGAATGTTTCCTCGTCCCTCAACTCAAAAAATGCCAGCTTGCTGTTCTGATGGGTTTAGTCACCGGAATGTACCCTTGTCATTTATAAGGATCCTATAAGTTCCATGCAGTCATGATGTCCAGGTGGTACTGTGTTCCCGTGCACCGCCCTCTAACTGACGGCACCTGAATGCTGCAGGTCAGAACATCCACACTAACTAGGCTTGGATTTTAGAACCGTCAGGCTGCAGCGCTCACGTATCACTGGAACCACGCAGATGGACTCCTGGTGCATTATGCAGGTTTCTGGGGGGGTGAACTTTTTTTTGTAACCCTTGTGCTATCTTAGATGACCACCCCCCAGACAGAGCACTGTCTAGTGGGTCTAGATGACCCCACTGTCTAGTGGGTCTAGATGACCCAACTCCCAACGTTAAAGTGCCTAGGATAGAACAAGGGATAAACTTGTCCTGTTGACATGACAGCTGAAAGCCTCTGCTGTAGGACAGATTTAATTTAACAACAGGGGTTATGAATCTTCTGACACACCAGGAGTATTTTTAAATAAACCCCTTTTGTAATTTAGGCTAAACCTTGTCCATCTGAATTATATTTGTCACAGTTTTTATTGGACCGGACGGAAAAGTAAAAGAGGGAAGAAGAGAGAGGGATGTTAGAGAGGGGGGGGTAGGAGAGTGATTGGGGGGGCAAAACCATGAAGAAGCAGCATAGAGCTACTAGTTGCTGGATGTTTATAATTATCACCGTCAGGTTTAGATGTATAACTAATCTGAAAGGGGCGGGGCCTGTCCTCACACACACTCAAATGTTACAAACGTACCTGTTGGCTGCAAAAATGTTCACATACAAACATGTCAACATGTACACAATACAACTGATGTTCACACACGCATACTTATGCCTTCAGACCCACATGATGTGAAACATTTCATTCAGTCAAACTGTGTGTGCAAAGGTGAGACAGCACCTGTGCTCGGCCCCCCCCCACAGCTGCAGCGGCAGCCAGGACTCCCCCAACACCAAAACAGTGGCAGATAGAGAACAACCGCCCGCCTGAATCTTTGAAAAGTTCTCTAATTTTATAGTTTTTATAGCTCATAATTTATTTTGTCCCTCCTCTGACTAATGCGGGACAGCAGGTCGTCAAACTGGGTCCCAGAGAGACAGAGGGACCGCTGGAAGCGTCTGTCATTCAGCAGACGGTGAAGCTCACCGTACCGGGGGAATCTCTGAATGATGTCAAAGCTTCCACGTATAGCGATGAGGCTAAAACTTTGGACGATAGCCCCTCCCACATGCACCTGGAGACGTCCAGCAGTGAATTTGGCGTGTGTCAAAACAGAGGCAGAGGACGCAACGTTCACACGTTGGGTGTGAACGCAGCACAAGAAAGCTCAGCTACATTCAGCTTAAGAAAAAATATATTTACAGAAGAATTTTGAGGATAGATGTTTGAAGAGATTCCAGACTTTGAAGATGGTTTTGGTTGAAATCCAGGCTTAAGTCTTGTTGATTAACCCATGTTCTATCCTAGGCACTTTAACATTGGGAGGTGGGTCATCTAGACCCACTAGACAGTGCTCTGAACCTTTTTCCTTCAATGATTTGTGATCTTCACTGCTGTCCATGGATTACATGAAATCTTTCCAGCGTGCAATTGTTAATTTCTCCTCCACGATCAGTTTTGAGACGGTTGGCACTGAAGTGAAATTAAAGGGACCATCCATCCAAGTGTCATTACCAAATCAGAGTCCCTGATAGGTCAAAGTTCAGCTGGTTTAACTTTCTACTTGGGTTTTGTCCGTAAACAGTCTGAAAAGCTTCAGAGATCTGCCCTGTGCTGTATCACATCAGAACGTCTGTCACTCCTCTGAAAGCTACAAGGTGGCGCTGAGCGTGACATTTGTGAACCTGAGTGCTTCTGGGAACAAAATCAACTCCCGTCTTGTTCTACCTGGTCGTGGCCTCGACTGCAACCTCTGAACCAAGCGTTGTTTCTGATGCTTGGGCTCTCCGTGCGACACTTCCTCTCATCATAACATCACAATCACAGCGCAAAGCCTCGGAGGACCCCGGAGGGGCATCAGTACAAGAGGGGGGCGTCTGGAAGAGATATCACGGTTGATTGACGTGTTGGGATTCTGTGGTCTGGGTTGGTTTGGTGGTTCTTGGTCATGTTTTGGTTTCCTTTGTCAGTCATACCAGTTTCAGCTTCGTGACCCACAGCTGTCTTCAGGTCAGTTCTTTGCCCTCAGCCTGTTTCAGTGTCTGGTTTTCAGCTCATCCTCTCTTTTCCACTTTGTCACCGTTTTGTTTCTCCTCATGGTTTTGTCATGTTTCAGTTTCGTCACCGAGCCTGGTCTCCTGCATTTTGGGTTCTCCACCCCCAGCTCCTGACAAAATGTGCCTTTTTTATTAGACAAAAGATGCCATTAATGATTTTTTTGTCTTGTAGATTTTTAGGTACAAATTTAAACCAAATGATCCCAAAGCATTTCATATATTCAGACCAAACAGAGCTCTGCTTTCTCACACTTGGTGAATAGATTCCAGAGTCATTATTGAAACCACATCACCGATTGTCCTGTTATTTATTCAGACGGCTTCATTTGTGCAGTTGTAATGAAGACAGAACCAAAAATCAGTGATTCTCACAACAATACTGTAAAGAAACTGGAATCTGTGTTTTCTTCTCTGATGCAAACCGAGGCAAAGCTCTGAAGTCGTAGACGACCTTCTTGTTCCTTATTGTCCAATCTTTACAGACCGAACAGCAGACTTTTTTCAAACTAGTTCTCTTTCCTCAGAGCTATGCACATGTGATCCAAACCAATGGGTGACCTTTCACCTTCTGTTCCTAAAAGAAAGACAGAATTGAGGCGGATGCACGGCCATCGGCACAATGGAAATGCCGGATAAGAAGGAGCTATTTTCTTTTGAATTGAAAAGGTTTTATTTGATAAAGTCAGCGTATTATCTGACTCACACCTACAACCTTTTGTTTTCCCTCCCAAATGTTTTCAGGCATTTACCGTAAGTTCAAATGTTAGAAATCAGAGTTAAAAGAATTAAAAGAAGGACAAAAACGTTGTTTTTGTTAATTCACCGAGCCATTTATAAAATCTCAAACTGTTTCTGTTCTGTTCAAAACAGCTTCTGATAAATTTATGTGGAGTTGAAGCTCAACTGTCTTCCTCTGAAGCAACTGGAAGGGTAACTAAAAATAAAATTAAAGCCGCAAGCGGCGTTGTATGGCCCGCAGACGCAACCCGCCTTCTACGCCTCACTCTACGCACCACCTCCGCCCTCACCGCCCTCACCGCCAACAAATTAAAAGCTAGTCAAGGCTGATTTTGCTAATTATGCTAACTATGCTAATTTGGCTAAAAGTGCTAGCATAGCGATCAGCATAATCAACTAACTCAGAAAAACACATTACCTAAAATGCTAATTATGCTAACTATGCTAGCTATGCTAATGTGGCTAAAAGTGCTAGCATAGCGATCAGCATCATCAACTGACTCAGAAAAACACATTACCTAAAATGCTAATTATGCTAACTATGCTAGCTATGCTAATGTGGCTAAAAGTGCTAGCATAGCGATCAGCATCATCAACTGACTCAGAAAAACACATTCCTCCATTGGTGAGAGCTATATGTCATAAGTTGATAAAAAACCCACTTTTTCCAAAATGGCGGCTTTTCTGTTGATTTTATCTCCATAGCAACCGTTTTATGTTTTGGTCCCCTCGGGAGGACAAACAGATTGACGTCAGTTTCGGACAAATCGGTAAAAGTAAACTTTTTGTTGTCCTTAGCAACAGTGGTTTTATGCTAACCACGCCCACATTCCTTATATGTCCATATCCAGTGTTTTTCAATGTATTCAGTTTCAGGCATTATTGCATGCATTCAATTTTCATTGTATTGTATTGAAATATATGGGAGTTATAACAGTGCGCCACTTTGCTAGCTACCTACGCGCACGCCGTTCAAAATCTACAACTTCTAATTCCAACATTTTTTACACTGTAGCTTGCCATTGATGCCCAAAAAGTTTTGAGACGATCGAAGAAAATTCCAACGACAAGTTTACGTTTGAATCTGGTGGTTAAGGTGTTTTTTATAGAAAATTCAAGATGGACGCCTTTTCCCGAGGTCAAAAGTCGACGAAACTCCAGAGGTGATTGTAGACGTACGCTAGGGACATGCGCGTCAAATTTCGTGAAAATCGCTCGAAAAAAAGTTCATTTTTCCATATCGTGTAAAAACGCGAAAAACTCAAAATGGCAGATTTTGGCACAAAATGGCCGCCAAACCGTAGGTCGTGTCGCCATCACGTAATGATTTCAAAACTTTCTTTGGATATACCCGACAAAGTTATCTGGGTTTCGTTAGCCGATTCTTAAAAATAAAATCCGAATTTTTTTTTTTTTGCCGAGTCAGCACTTTTTTTTGCGACGGTTTTTTGTTTACCACGGCCATATTCCTTTATCGATTTTGTCGTATGTGACATCGTTTTGTTCAGTGTGGGCCAGGGTATCGCATATTTCAGTTTCAGGCTATTCCGATAAAATATGTGCGAGCTAGCTAAAATGGCGACGGTTGCGAATTCGCCACGCGCACGCGTTTCAAATTCTACAACTTCTAATTCCAACATTTTGTCCACAGTAGCTTGCCATTGATGCCTGAGAAGTTTCAAAAAGATCGATAAAAATCCCTAGGACGAGTTTTCGTTTGTATACGTTACTAAAGGTCCTTTTTTATGAAAATTCAAGATGGCCGCCCCTTCCCAAGGTCAAAGGTCAACGAAACTTCTTTGGTTATTGTAGAATCAGGGTCTTGGCGTGTGTGTGCAATTTCGTGACAATCGCATAAACAAAAGTGTCGTTTTCCCATATTGTCAAAAAACACGAAAATCGCCATTTCTCTGAGTTCGCCACAAAATGGCCGCCAAGCCGTAGGTCGTGTGGCCATCCCATAATGATTTCAAATCTTCTTTGGGATATCTCCAACACGCGTGTTTTGGTTTCGTAACTGTTTTCCAAAATATTTTTTTTTGGCCCCATAAACAAATTTCGGCCCATTCATTTTTTTTACGGGAACGCTCGTTGTGATGTCATCGACTTCGGGGGGGTTACGTTCTCTTTGCCGAAAATTCATTTTCAATTTATCCTAGATGTCTGCCAATTTTGGTGAGTTTTCGGGTATGTGGCGGGGGTCAAATTTGAGCTCAAAACGTCCGTAGGAAACAAGAAACGTAATAATAATAGTGAAACAAAGCAGAAACAATATAGAAGTTTTTGCAGTCAGGTGGCCTATGTATTTTAATGCGGCCTGTCTTTTACTATAGGCTGGGCATGTCTTTTTGGCTTTAAACCTGTCTTTTGAGGGCTTTTTGGGGCTTTTTTGTGTTTTTGTCGTCATTTTTGCGACTACAATTTTTACGTTTTTGCGTTGGTGTTGTGCGTGTGTGTGTGTATTTCTGTTGCGTTACACAATTGTTATGTTGTTTTGTGCTTTGGGCGACCTTTGACCCCATTTTTGGGCGTTTTGACGCGTTTTTTTGACGTTTTGGACCTTTTTGAGTGTTCGACCCTCGTACCAGTTACAATATGGTCCTTGCACTCTGTGAGTGCTGCGGGCCATAATTATCGGTGGTTAAAGACAAGTCCAAATGAAGACATCCAGTTGGCAGTATGGGAAGGGCAGAGACAGAGGCTGATCTGGCCGGAGGAAGGGAGTCAGAAAACCTCATGGGGGGGTCTGTTGGTGAAAACTGACTTGCAGGTGGCCAACAGGAAACAGGATCGTAGACCTGAGGAGGGAAAATGTTCATGTATGTGAGGGGGCCGGACAAGACGAATTTCATTCTTAACCACTCACGTACGAACGCTTATATTAACATATTCTGACACTCTTAACTTATTTAATCATTGTGCTATACTATGACCCCCCCCTTATATTGAGGTGTTCTCCCTACCATGACAAAGGTGGATAAAGGTGGAAAGATTTCATGTAATCCATGGACACCAGTGAAGATCACAAATCATTGAAGAACAAAGGTTCAGAGCTCTGTCTAGTGGGTCTAGATGACCCACTCCCAATGTTAACGTGCCTAGGATAGCACAAGAGATATACATACAAAAATGAATAAATGTATCTGAAAGAATGTATGTGAAGTAAAGAGTCACGGTCGATGAAAGGGGGGGAAAAAAAAACTCCTTACTTTGTATTAACAACATTATATATGATCATACGTCAACAGTTTTATTCAACGTGAGGGGAAACGATTTTTTTTAACTTGTCCTGTCCAACAGCTGGGCAGACAGATGAGAGCTGAGGGCCTCTTGTGTTGGACAGATTTTACTTTAACAAGAGGGGTTATTAATCTTCAGACAAACCAAAGGTATGTCTGAATAAACCCCTTTTGGAATTGAGGCCAAACTTTATTAATTTCAATCATGTTTGAAAATCTTTGGTGTTGGACCGGACGGAAAAGGAAAGAGGGGAAGAAGAGAGAGGGACGATAGAGAGAGGGGGGGGGGTGATAGTGGGAGGGGAAATAATTTTACAAGTTTATCTATTACATGACTGTTATGATGTATTGTTTAATAAAATATGTATATAAAAGCTCCATAAGACACTATATTTTGATATTACATGTTAGTACCACAGAAAAACCAGAAATAACATAAGTTAGCAGTGGCTGTTTATAATTTAAATACAGAAAAAACCATGTTTTTTATGTTGTCTAAATGTCGCTTGAACCGCTGTACTTTAAAAACTTTACATATTCTGTGTAAAACACCAAGTACTTATCGATAAAGATTCATGATGTAAATATTAGTCCTCTTCAGCGTTGCCGAGCCGGAGACTTTAGCTGAAGCAGTTAGCTACAATAGCATGGAGGGACCACGGATCGGGATAAACCGATAATATCAGAAAGTACTACTATGCAGATGACTTTCAATTCTATATGTGTCTTGCAAAGTATTGCATGGAAAAACAAGACAGTCCTGCAATGGACTGGAAACCTGTTTAAAGTCTTACCCGCCTTTGCCCAGCAGTGGCTGGGATAGGCTCCAGCAACCCAGGTCCCTGAAAGGGATTAACTATTCCAGACATATCCAAATAATAATAATTGATTAGATTTATCTGCTCAAAGTTCTTCCACTGTGTCCTTTATCCATTCAAACTTGGTGATGGTAACTACTGATGTACCACAGCTGCCCTGGGGCACTTACTGGTTTGCAACAAATCTGGGTATGGATGGTAGATGCTTAGTTGGGCCGCTGATGAACAACACAAAATAAATAAGCATTCAACAGCAACAAAAAAAGCTTTGACACTAATCAGGCTTCCAGGAACTTTTGTCAAAAAAGTATCCAAAATACAAAGAAATGTAATAAAAAGGCTACCATAAAGGGAATACTGCCCTTTTTTTCTTTTTACCACTGTGTGCTTTCGTTTCCCTTTTCCTTCACGTTCTCTATGGTTTCTATTCCCAGGGTTCCACTCTGCGAGCCCACTGTCCCTTGAGAACCCTGCGAAGCCTTTTCTGGCTGGATAATAATGGCTTTCTAACATCGCCTCTTTAGCCTGTAAGTTTCCATTAAATCTCACCATGTCATTACAGTTCATTTTCTTAATTATGCAGCAAATGTCCCCAAGGGAATATCATGGAGGCCACTACTCCACAATCTGTCCATATGGCACTTAATTAAAAGTTTTCTTAAGAATAAATCGTATTCATTTTAATTAAAACTGTAATGTCATACCAAAATAATGGGCATAGCCTCCTACAACGTGCAGCTCAGTACACACACAAAAAATCATATTTTAATTTTTTTTCTCTTTTTCAGTGTTTGCGATGAGGAAAGTGCATATGTCTCTTCCAAAAAAGCCCCCTAGAAGAAAAAAAAGCAGCAAAAAGCAAATGTCACCAAAGCCTCCTACATGCCACCAAGCCCCAGGCAACAACCGTGCTTGAAGACTCCAGCTATTTCTAGATTCCACTCTTGGAATTCACACCATGACAAATGAAGCATTGGAGTTTGGAATTCCTATTTATCTGCCGCGCACAGAGGCACTTGATTTGGGTGTGAAGAATAAAGGAATTATATGGACATGAAAAAAATAACAGACGACTTAAAGGAGAAATGATAAAAAATAACCAAATAAATAGATTCTGTGTGAGCGTTGCCTCTGGAGCCAGTTATTTGTTCATCTGATTGAGGGCATTTTAGGTGGGCGTGTCCTTATCGTCTCGATTCCCGGATGTCTGCCAGGGTGAAAACATTTTTAAAAGAGGAAGCATCTGATGGTAAACATCTCATCGTGAAAGACTGCAGGGCAAATTTTTGGTCCAGTTCTTCCACCTGAGTGGGCTTTATTCACTGCGTGTCACTAAAACACGTGGATCCGTCATATCAGTGGAACAAATAGTGAAAGACTTTAGACATGCAGCCAGTTCTGAAGTATTTCTTATACTGTCTGTTCCAAAAAAAAAACTCTCTTACCCAACGTTTGATTTGCATTAGTTTGTTTCCACAAAAGTGTGGAATTTGCTTCTTGGTCTCTTTTTTTCCCCTATTCTGTTCTGCGCAGATTTTTAGGAAATGCTGTTCCAAATTGGCAACAGAATGGAAACCTGTTCAGGGTTTACCCCATCTTTGCTTAACAGTAGTTGGGATAGGCTCCAGCAACGCCGTGACCCTGAAAGGGATTCAGCGGGTTCTGAAGATGGATGGATGGATGGATGGATGGATGGATTAAAGTCTGATCATCTTTTGATCTATTCTGAAAGCGTTCTCAGCTGTCTTTTAATTACGATTAAATACGATTTTAAGCAAAATCAGAAAACTGCAATTTTCTAGAACAAACTTTCTGCAGAGGAACAGGAGTTGATCAGAAATTTACCTCTGAGTTATTAGCAGATATGCTGGCGCAAAGTAAGCCCGCCCCCATTTCCCATCATCCATCTGTTTACACGCTCTCCTGCTAGCTTACAGCCCCTCATAACCCCGACCTAAAGACCGTGTCACACAGCCACTAAGTACATTTTGGGCATTTTCCATGGATGAAATTTCGTTCTTTTGTGATTCATGCGTGATATTCCAAAATCAAAAGTCTTTCTTCTGGTTCTCATTCGCCAGTTTTCACAGATGGCCGTCGACGGTTTCAGCCAATGGGTCTTTATGTGAATTTGGTTTTGAGCTGTTCAAATTGCTGTTGATCTTTACACAGTTTATGAGTATTTTACATAGTTTATACACAATAACTACATAACTCTTATGCAATTGTGCGTGATTTTGACGAGATGTGCACACAAATCTGTAGCTATGTCACATTCTAGGTTCTTCATAGCCACCTTTTGCTTTGATCACTGCTTTGAACACTCTTGGCATTCTCTGGATGAGCTTCTAGAGGTAGTCACCTGAAATGGTCTTCCAACAGTCTTGAAGGAGTTCCCAGAATGCTTAGCGCTTGTTGGCCCTTTTGCCTTCACTCTGCGGTCCAGCTCACCCCAAACCATCTGGATTGGGTTCAGGTCCGGCGACTGTGGAGGCCAGGTCATCTGGCGCAGCCCCCCGTCACCCTAACCCTACATTCGTCCGTTATTGGCTAATGTTGTAAATTGTCTTTCTTTTCTTTCCATTTATTTTTTCCCCTGGACAGGCATGAGAGAGTAAGAAACGGAATTTCGATTCACTGTACAGTTGACTTCCACAGTTGACTTTGACTTTGAGGAAGGGCTTTGGGTCAGAAAGTCCTCGAAACACTCGTGGACAGCCTCCTGGAAGAGTTGAAGCTGCTAAAGGTGGACAACATGACATGAACTCTATGGGTTTGGAATGGGACTTCAGTTCATGTGTGAGTCACGGCAGGAGGACAATACTTATGGTGACATAGTCTATCACGTTAAAATGAAAAATTGGATCTAGTCGTCTACAAGTGGCTGCTTCAGAATGGAGCGGAACAGGAAGCATCTTTGTAGCTTCTGCTTCACAAGCTTTCCCAGACAGCATTTTTTCATCTGCTCCTGATTCACAACGATTTGAATAAATAATTCTCAGAAATACAAGTTTAAGCTTCATTTTCTTTTGTATGTCTTCCATGATCAGAAAAATGCTACAAGAAAATGTTACAAAACAGGAAAAAGTTGATTTCATTGGAGCTCCGTAGAAACCATTGGATCACATGACCACAGGCGTCCATTCATACATGCGTCTGATCTGGACTGTGTGTTTCCCTCACCGACTCCTTCACCGTCCACCGGTAACTGGGGGGTTGTTTCCCAGAGAGCGAAGCGAGCTTTGGTTGGTGGATTGGACAGCAGAAATCACAGATGTCCATTTGGTAAAGTCAGCCTCTGCTCTGCTCACCCATCTGTTGGGTGCGAGATGCTGACATCATCTGTTGACGTTGAATCGGCGGCTGGGGAACCAGGGACAAGTTGATTTCCCTCTTTCACTGTTTGAGCAGTGAAGGGCCCTGGAGCGTAAACAAAGTGTTTTTCCTGCTCTAAACAGAGTCTTGGCTCAGGTCTGGCTTGGACTTGGCTGCTGGAGGAGTTTGCCTGAACGCAGTCAGCCTCACCCTGAAGACGGGCTGTCGGCCCCTCAGTGCCCCCAGCCCGGCGCCAATAGGTGACTTAAAGCCCACACTTACCTGTTGAGAAGCACCCATACTTCATCAGACACACACAACACAGCAAGCTCAGCAGTCAAACCTCTGATAATGCTGAAAAACACCCCAGCGGGACTCATTTTCTTCCAAATGATAGTGTCTATTTTGTGTTTCTGCCTACACACAAACGCGGTGACTCACAGGAAAGAGCACAGACCTCTGAATCAGGCTTTCAATCACACCAGTCTTAGGTACAGAAAACCCTGCTGCTCGGATATTCAAAAGAGGAGAGGCTGCACGAAGCCACTGGGCGCCAGGGAACACAATGTCAGGGTCATGTGGCCCGAGCCCGCCCTCTCCCCCCTTCAGGAAACTACAGGTTAAAGAAAAGCATTTATTTGAAATGGCTACAAGCATTTTAGAGAGCTATAATGGCTTTAGCTTGCAGGCCGGCGTACTTTAAAAAGGCACGGCATAAATAAACGTGTCCTCTTCGCCGCACGCCAGCCTTCCGTACATGATAACTCACGGGGAGCGCTCCAGTCACTTCATTGGTTGTCAGCAGGCCGTTTGGCCGTATCAAGCCGCTCTAACAGATGTGCCTTCGGTCAAACACTTCTGCAGCTGTTGCTCCTGTGTGCAGTTGAGCACAAAGTTTTTTGCCTGCATAACTCAGGAAAAAAAAAAAGCATAAATAAGCGAACAAGCTTTAAATCTGCTCTTGATAGGTTTGAAGATAATTGCATTAGCACATGAACACATTCTTGGCACGTGTTCCTGTCCCCGGGGCTGATGCCGGCTCCGTTTTTTGGACCACGCCGGGCTCGCCTGCAGAGCCTCGCTGCCCTGGGACAGGAATTAAAGGCACCAGAGACGGCCCTGCAGCCCCTTGTAGCAGCTAATTCTGGTTTGGGGCATCTGGGTGGGTGCCCAAAACTTGCCCTTCTAGTTGATTCTACTGTTTTTTTAACCAAAGATAAACGAGTTTAGAAAGAATCTTTTTCTTCTGGGATTCTTCAAAGATGACTCAGTTTGATGGATGTCAGAAGTTGGTTTGAAACCTGCAACCACTAAAGATTTTGGCACATTTAGGACATTTTTGAGAATGAATGAGAAAGATTTCAAAAGTTTTGTCTAGATGAATATGGAGATTTTATGCGTTCAGTTCTTAACGTTGGAAGAAGCTGGATCACAACGAATCCTTTGACGTGATTTGCTTTTTAAAATTTGGATTCAATTTCTTTTCCAGCTTTAGCGTCGATACTTTTGTATCTGTGGTGGAAATGGCAGCAACTTTAGCAAAAAAGTTGTAAAAAAGAATCCAAAATGTTTCTAAATGTCTGGTTTCGTGGGATGTGGTGCAATGTTTCTGATGTTTAACTCAAACTGAGCCAAAACCCTTGAGAAAAGCCCAAGTGCTCATGGGTAATTTATCATTTGTAATGTATCTCTTAATCATACTGTTTTCTGCACTAGCATAAGGTCTAAATGAATAAAACGTATATAATTATATAGCACTTTAAAACAGCATCAGGATGCCAACATGTTTTACTTTAAAAAGAGAATTAAACAGATGATTTTCAAATGAGCAGATTAAGAAAAACACAGCATAAACATCCATGAAACAGTCATGAAGTAAAGTCCATAACATTATGTGACGCCCCATAATCCAGCATTCTGATGTCAGACTTTCTGATGTTTGTCACCATCAAGAAGCTTCAACCAAGTGTTTAACTAACCGTGACCCTACACCGAACACAAAAGGATTTAGAATTAGAAAAAAAAACTTCTATTAAAGCATAAAAACCGAAACTTCGGGTCTCCAGTTAAAATAGAGGTTTTGTCTGAGCGATGTGAGGCCACTTCCTGTTCTGGCCGTTGATGTCTGCAGGTCGTCTTGGACTGAACACATTCTGTAACTTTAGCCGATACGGACAGAAGAGATTGATTGACAGTAGTCTACACAATGAAAAACCCAATGCACAGTAAAAAAGACACAACAAAATACCCCCCCCCCCACATTATTGCAGTAAAAAATCAACCAAACAGCAAGAACACAAAGGGTGAACCGCGACACAATGAGGGTATTCTGTACTGGTAAACACTTCATTTGCTCCCAAACCGCTAATGTGTCGCTCTTTTGATTCTGAAACGATTAAGGACACTAACGATAAAGTCTACGGTCTAGGGACCGCGTGATGACTTCAAGCAACCATTCACAATGAAAGCCTATGTAAACGGTCACGTGTGTGTTTCAGTGTTCCATGTTCAAAACTCTTGTGTTCACTGGTCTTTTTTCAGGCTCTGTGGTCAATTGAACACACACTGAAAGTTTAACCAGTTGAACTTTGACCAATGGGGGACTCGGATTTGCTTGACACCTCTGGGGGGTGTAAAGTAGCTGGAATTATACGGCACCGAGTCTTTCATTGGAATAGAGTTTCCAACTGTAAACTCATGCACTAAGATCAGGCAGCAAGAGTCCAGCGTGAACGCCTTTTGCTAAAAGCGGCTTTACGAACATTCAGCTCTTTCTACATTCTGTACGTTTCTGTAAGCAGCATTAGAGGAATTAGTTTCAAACAGTATCTTTGAAGTGGACACTCCCTTTGCCAACCTTTAGAAACTTTTTAATGACTTGTTTGTGTCTTTTAACTTTTGATTTGTGGAATGTTTTTTCTTTTTTTGTGCTGTTTGGGTCCAGACTGTAGAAAACAAAGGGGCACTTTCAGGAAACGTGCCCTGATTGACTCACCAGACTGTGGCTGTAAAAACTGTGCAACTACTGTTTTTCTGTGCACTGAAGTCCCCCAAAAAGCAGCCAAAACACACAAGTGCTATGATGCATGTGTGCGTGCATATGCATGATTGACACACACACTCCCAGACGCACACACACACACACACACACACACACACACACACACACACACACCACTTTTTTCTTCTTGTCTCATTGGCAGCCTCATGTCCCATCTGCTCTCCAGGGGGGCGGACACTGAGATAGTTGTCATTGTGGAACATCTCTCCACAGACTCACACACCCCCGAGCACACACACACACACACACACACACCAACGCACCTCACCCACCCCCCATACAGTCACTTTCTCCAGTCCAGCCACATTCTTCTCTGCTAATTGACTGTCACAGCGGCTGGCAAGATTAACTTCAATTCAATCCCTGCAAGATAAAGGATAAAGACGTGGGGGCCAAACTGGGCTGGCATGCAGATGCATTGGCGGTGGGGGCTCCTGCCACTGCATTTCCTATTTGTTATTGATATTTACAGGCCGCCGTGTCCCTCCCCGCTCGCCGCCGCCGCCCCCACTCTGCTCGTCACCCAGAAGGATTAGTGTTAATAGCAGGCTTATGGAGTAAGCGAGCCCCTGTCAAACCCGTGTCCCCTCTTTGCCATCTCCCAGATTAGCTGACGCGCTGTGACGGGCTCCTCAGCGCGGAACAAGTCGGCGGGTGTCAGGAGACGGGGAAACTTTGTCTAAACTTCGTTTGAAGTAAAGGGACAGGCGTATTTTTTCTTCTTTTTGGCAACTCTTGTGTGTAAGAAATGAGGGAATTAACTTGCATGTTTAGCAGATCTGAAAAGTTGATCCTTTCTAAATGCGATGCAGCGTGACAGAAACAAAACGTGACACAGTTTTGTTGTTGCTGGGAACATTTCCTCCGGGTTCCAGCGTTCACCCAAAGGAAAGAAGAAGATCTCATTCAAATGTTCAGCGGTTGAGTTTTTTTCTAATTTCCACTGCTCAGAGTAAAAACAGGCTTCTACACCAACAACGAAACTTCCTGACATTTTCAAACCATCATCCTTTCAATTTCTCAAAAATCAACAGTTCTCCTAATATATGAATTCTAGAGGTTCCTCTTGAACTGGAAACAAATTTCTATGCATCACAGGAACTGTCCAAATGTTTCTGAACGACCGCGGTAAACTACAAACCTGCTCCGCTTGATGGATTGTTGGAGCATTATGGGTACTGTAGTCTGGAGCCTGGTAGAGGGAAAGGTTTTGTTTTGTATGTTGTGTGTAATGACTGAACAACGTTGAGAGTATTTGTTACTGTCTTGTTTTCTCTGCAAAGCCTGATTATTGCAGAGAAAAGAGAAAGAGCAGCACAGTTCACTAGAGAAACTTCCCATCTGACCAATCGCCAGCTTCTTGGCCCCTCTAGGGATTTTGGGTAGTGTAGTCAATGACATTTGTTGACTGTTGTGTGTCGCTTATGTACCTAATCTTAAGGTGCATCATTGAGCATCTGGACCAGATGGACCACCTCAACTGGCTCCTCTCGATGTGAGGGAGCAGCGACTTTCTCTGGGTGGTCAAGGTTCTCGCCGTGTCCCTAAAGGAGCGTCCAGCCTTCATACGGAGGAAGCTCCTTTCTCCCGCTTGTATTCAGGACCTTGTCCTGACCCAGACCTTGGAACGAAGATCGCCCACCTTGGTTTTCTGGCTCAGGTCTCTCTTCACCTCAGTGGACCAGTACAGCGACCGCAGCAATCCGCCTGTCAATGTCACACTCAGATCATCCCTTATTCATGAACAAGACCACAGGATCCCTAAACTCCTCCACCTGGGATAGGAGGATTCCAGAGGATTTCTCTCTGGTCAAGAAACATGGTCTCAGACTCAGCGGTGCTGACCCTCATCCCAGCCGCTTCACAGTCGGCTGCAAACTGCCCCAATGTGTGTTGGAGGGCCCGGCTCGATGAAACCAACAGGACAACATCATCTACAAAGAGCTGAAACCAGAACCCCTCCTGCCCCTAGAGGTTCTGACAATGATCATGTTATGACCAGAACCGGTGACAAAGGGCAGCCCTGCTGGAGTCCAACACGCACCGGGAACAGGTCCGACTTACTGCTGGCTATGCAAACCGAGCTCTTGCTCTGATCATACAGAGACCAAACAGGCCTACCTGGTCCCCATACTCCCAGAGCCCCCCCCACAAGACACCACAGGGGGCACGGTGGAACACCTTCTCCAAATCCACAAAACACATCTGGATTGGATGAGCGAACCCTCCAGCACCCTAAAAAGGCTGTAGAGTCACTCCAGTGTTCCACGATGGTTACAAGCCTAAAAATGGTAATCCTCCATCCCTGAATAATAAATATTTCTCAAGCTGTAAAAATTAAGATACTGTTTGATTTGATTGAAAGCTCTAGGAAATTCTCTAATGATTGCCAGGTCACAGAACCTAAATTAAATAAATAAAGGGTTTTTAAAAAGCAGATTCTAAGGAGCAAACAGAAGAGATTAAACATGTTTTAAATGCACAAACGTCCTTTAACTCTGAGGTTCATCACCAAATTGTGTTTTGCCGTTTAGGAAAATCCCCACACACCAACAGACTTTTTTCTTAATCGTGCGCGCTGTTCGCAGTTGGATCCTTCATCTATCAAATGGTCAAACCGAGTCCATCCAGATCTGCCGCGCATCACAAAGCCACCAAGCAACACCAGCTATTAAAGTGAAAGGTTCCTCAGAACGCAGCTGTGCAATAATCACTTTTGGTGGAAAGGGCCATTAGTTTCTGTAGATGCTCTAGTTTGTGTTCAAGAGTCTTTCTCCAGGCACCTCTGCCAAACATTGCATTCTGGGTAAAGTATTTCTCTGGTTGGATGGCAATGATCACTGTCATACCGCCATGAGGCTTGTGCGTCTGACTTTAGCATTTGTTGTTGTAGATTCCTGCAAACCCTGACATGTTTACCACGTGTAAACAGAGGTTGTGGCACTAACTTTGCTCCACATCCAACCCCTTCCTAACCCATTTCTAATGGATGAACAGCAGTCACAACCTCCTTCAGACTCCGTGTGGTGATTCAACCATTCAACGCTCATTTGTAAACTGGAGCAATTCCATCTCCCTGTGGTTTAGAAGCCAGAATCTGGAAACAAATTTGACCAGACCCTAACCCCGTGGGTTACTGCAGACACGGCTTTAACCTTTTAACATTTTAGCTGATTTAGGTGACATTCTTCTGACCCTCGTAAGTCTACAACAGTTAACGCATTTAACCAGCAAACTCTGAGGTGGAGAAAAGTAGCCTTGACATGCAAGACTTTACAGCCGTGAGGCGTTTACTCCCTCTACGTAAATCGGCGTATTGTGTCGTTACGTTTGGAGCTCCGTAGAAATTGACTGTGCAGAAAGTCGGTGACCTCTTTGCACCCTGTGCTCCAGCCTCCCAGACCCCCCTCCATCAAACACCTGAGGTCAGGCCGGGTGATTAGGACACCTGATCCTGATCATTTGGATGGGTGAGCCAATACTCAGTTTTAGGCAATATAGTGTATTTTTGGGTCACACTTTTTTTGTAACCCTTGTGCTATCCTAGGCCCTTTAACATTGGGAGGTGGGTCATCTAGACCCTCTAGACAGTGGGTCATCTAGACCCACTAGACAGTGCTCTGAACCTTTTTTCTTCAATGATTTGTGATCTTCTCTGGTGTCCATGGATTACATGAAATCTTTCCACCTTTATCCACCTTTGTCATGGTGGGGAGAACACGTCAGTGTAAGGGGGGGGGTCATCTAGGATAGCACAGGCTATATCCTGAAAATCTCTGGACTCACAACCCACCTCAGCAGTGCAGTCAGCTGGTCGGCTCCAGCCGGCTTCATGAGGGGCTGAAGCTCTTCAGTCAGCGTCAGGTCGTCTTCGCCTCAGTTCTGTGCCCCCCCCCCCCCCTTTCCAAGCCTGCTTTCAGCGGCGCTGACCTGTTGTTGTTGTGTTTCCTCACAGGAGGAGAGACTTGCTGATGTCAAGTTAAACCCCAACATGATGGTCTGTGGTCCGGCCTCACGCAGACCTTCAGCTTCTCTCACCTTGGACTCCTGCAGCCATGAGGATCCCTCACACGCCAAAACACCCCCCCCCCCATCATAACGTTCTTCTCTGCTGGTCCACCTGTTGGCCTGTAATTCTCTTAATCTTCGGCGGTTTCTTGGTTATACAGCCGTCATAAACGTCCCAGATGAACTAGTCCAGTTTGTGGCTCAGCTGCTGTTCAAACGCTGATCTTTAGTCTCTCAATGGAAGAGTCCTTCTCTTTTTTTAATCATTTACTGCCTTAAATCCACAGCTGGTTTGATGACAGGACTTCTATCAATTATTATCCCCAAATTTGACAACATCTTGATACTCTGGGATTTTGGTTTGCATGTTTGCCTGCCCTAAAAATCTTCTGCAAATGACGGTTTAAATCCCTGACGTTAAAGGTCACACTTTTGATCTGTTTTCATGGGCTGGGATTATTTTTGATGACATTTGTCATAATCACATCGGAGACTCTAATCACGAATGTATCTGATGTTGTAATAACGTGTCCATTATCACAAAAGCTCAGATTTACGGCCCTGCAGTTTTTGAAAAATGGCTTTCTGCTGCCAGGACTCCTGCAGCCTCAGCAGAGGCCCTGGAAAGGACGCCTATAGCGTGTTCAGCCTGGGACACTTTTCTGTACATTTGTTCAAACCTACAGTCCCAGATAAAAAAACGATTTTTCTTATTTTTTACAAGATGACAGCCTGTTCCTAAGGTCAAAGGTCAAACTCATGTTTCTTAGTCACAACTTAACGGAAGACTACGTGTACCAAGATTTATGTAAATAAACATGATTATTTGAAAAACGTGTGATGTCACGCTTTGCTGCCAAATGGCTCCGCCCCTGTAGGTCAGAGGTCAACTTTAAACGTTCGTTAGGAAATGCCTGACATGATTCTTCAGGTTCTACAAGTCCTTTCTGTAAAAAAAAATGGAAGGCCTTCCATGGTTGAAGCAATAAATGGAACAATAATTTGACGTTTGGTCGCGCTGTGATGTCATCAGAGAGAGTTTCACGTATTTCACTGAAAAAACCACCAGTAACGTCTGTAAGTTTTCATGCATCAAATGTGCCTCCAGAGTGGCTAAAAGTCATAATAATAACAATAATAATCATCATGGCAATTAAAATATGGTGCTTTGTGGAGAAGTCTCCCTATGTGTGAGAAACGTTTGAAAACCAAAGTTCTCAGTGGATTACAAAGGGTAAAAAATGGTGCAACACCTGATTCAAACACACTACCCAGAATGCCTAGAGAGGCCAGGAGGCAGGTGATTGGTCAGAGGGGTCGATGGGAAGTTTTTCTAGTGAACTTTGTCGTTCTTTATGTGCTTTATCTGCAATAATCTGCCATTGTAGAGAGAACAATGCTACAATAAGTCAAACTTTATTGACAATAACTGAACATTGGAACACAAAAGAAAACTCTCACTTCTTCACTTCATTGTGTTGAAGTACAGTCTGCATCACTTCTGACTGTAATACCCATAATTCTCCAACGCTCCGTCCATGGTTTACAAAAGTCCAACTAAATCATTTGGGCAGATTGTCAGTAAACAACCAGAATTTACACATAAACTGCACAAAATGAAAGAGTTTTGCTTTATGAAGCAAACGTCTGTTTATTCTTATGTAATTATTGTGGTGTTATTGTATTTATGTTAAACCTTTTCCACTTTGTTTCATAACTGATGACATTTTACATTATTTTGGCTCATTTTCTGCATTGGAAAGTCCTTTTAATTATGTTTTGTTCTTTATTACACATTAAAACTGACATAACGTGTGTGATTAGGATGTGCAGAAGATAAAAACATGGCTTGCAGAAAGCTAGTTCCACTAGAAATGATGGATCTGGATCTTCATGGGGATTCTTTCTGCAGCCGCGGCTCCTTAACTCCAACAGTTACTCGCTCGTCTACTAGCTGCTTTTCTGCGTTTCTTCACTTTTGTCGCTCCTCTTTCCCGTCACCGGAGCCCTTCCTGCTCTCCCTCCCCGTCCCTCCATCCTGGCGGCGTGGATGACAGCCGCGGTCTGGTGGCATCTGTCTGCGCCTCCCCAGCTCGTCTGTGTGTGATCAGCTCCTCTCCGGCTCTCCTCCACCATTTATCTCCCCGTCTTAGTGCTCCCTCTTCTCGCCGCCGCTCAGCTGCCTCCCTGCCAACTCACTGTCGCTGTTAACTCACATAGCATCTTATGTATTGCCAAAGCAGATTGTGTTTGGAGGGCAAGCAATTAAGGGGGAGGCAAGCGCAAAACTGTAATGCAATTTTGGCTGCAATA
Organism: Oryzias sinensis; assembly: GCA_037389245.1. NCBI lineage: Eukaryota > Metazoa > Chordata > Actinopteri > Beloniformes > Adrianichthyidae > Oryzias > Oryzias sinensis. Next base: position 988,204 of record CM074507.1, read on the forward strand.
TTTACAGGGGGGGTGGAGAAAAAAGGAGGAGGGGGACAAAAAAAAATCAAAAAAGCACAGAGGAGGGCTTAAGCGGTTCGGACATTGCAGAGTAAACACGGTGGAGGAGAAGGATTTGGAGCTGAGCTTTAGTGGGACAGAATCTGGCACTTCCCTAATTACGGGGGGCCAAATGTCAAGCGTGCTCACTGTCAGCTCGGTGGCGGCCGGCGCTGCTTTCCCCCCCATCCTCACGCCTGCTCCCTCTCTTTCCAAGTTCCTCCATGTTTCATGAATCCCATTAAAGGCCATTAAAGTGTGGCGAGATTTCGCAGCCTGAGCTCCGCGGCGGAGGAGGAGGTGGCGGGTGTGAAGCTACGTAACGGGACTCAAGAAGTCTCTAGATGCAGATTCTTGACTCCGGTGTTCACACCAGACAGGCAGGGAGGGGCTTCCAAGGACCTACAACTCCGTACACATGGGGAATGCAGTCTTCTTCTTTTCTGCTGGTTACTAAGCCCCGCCCACTATGGATGGCTGGAAGAGGCTTGGTGCAAATGTCAGGAGTCTTCCTCCGGATCAAACCTGAGTCCCTGATGGGTCAAAGTTCAACTTGGTTTAACAGATGTTCAACAGTCACGCCTTTTCATAACGGTCATGGAAGCTACGCCTGAACGTGAGAGTTTCACGCCGTTTACAGACTTTCCATTGGAAGTGGGCGCCGGCGCTCGTGTTGCTGAGGGCGGTGTGGACAAAGGAGAAAGAGAAGCCCTGCAGAGCAGCTTTTCTCAGGGGCCAACTTTGTGAATCTGTCAAAGATCAACTTTTTTACTTCCTTTAAGACTTCTCCGATAAACTAAAGGACAAAACCATCAAACATCTCGTGGGAGGATTTGTTGTCAGACAATTTAACCTGTTTCATGACCGCTATCAGCTTCCATTTTAACGATTTCTATTCTGCATTCACAGTTTTTATATGGGGGGGGGTTGGCTGATACAACGGGGGTCAGAGTCAAGGTTCCTCAGCGTGGACGAGTGGGAAAAACTTCAGATCCTGCTTAGAAGCCAACACAAAGAGTTGTTTTCCTTGACTCCGGGGGCCAGGTCGGGTCAGGGCCGCCGGTCTGAGCCGCGTCTCCAAACTCACCGCTGAGGAAGCCCAGCCGCGGAAAGAATCAGCTTCCATTTCTATTCAAGAGAGACACGTGGACGGAGGAGTGGGAGGTGATAATGGGCGACCTAAAGCAATAGGCAGAGATGAAAGAGTGTGTGCATTTAAAGGAGAGAGGCGCTAAAAGCAGTCAGACTGACATATAGCATTCTAGATGCTACAGCGTTGGTCATGCTCCCAATTACAGCACATCAATAGGCTGAAATCCCATCGGCCCCCCCGTGTGTGTGCACTTCTGGTACAATGATCCCTTCAGAACACTTTGACACCCACGCAGGAGAAGCCTCCCACCTCAAACACACACACAAACAGACATATTGTTGTCAGGCGTGTAGCTAATTGCAGGTATGCGTGCGTAGGGTAAAGTAAGTCGTAGAACGCCGACGGGATTCGTCCGACGGTACGCGCTCACCAAAGCTAAACAGACGGCTCAACTCTGCCACTCTGGTACCGGCGCTATGCGTGGAGCGTCGGGTAGCCTCCGGCATCCACAGGAGCCCCCCCGTGACTTGGCTGTGGGAGGTGAGCGTGGAAGAAGTCTGCGTAGGTGGTCTTCGGCAGAGGGATGCAGTGATTTGGGATCGGTGGAGGTGGGGGTGTCTTCAAGAAGAACGTTTGACTGCAGGTAGGGGACAGAACACACGACCTCAGAGCCACGAACGCAGGTTCAAGTCCCAACCATGTTCCTGCTTTATGTCCCATAGACACTCTTTAAAATCCAGACCAAGAACTGCAGTTAACCCTGAAACATCCGAGCCGTCCCCGGCAGACAGGTGATGGCGGACATTTATTGATTGAATGGACTAAACTTGAACAAGACAAAACCCATGGAGATACAAAAAGGTTGGAAAACCGATGGGCTGACAATGAAGGTCTGCTCCCATCCTCCCCTGATCAAATGTCAAAGTGTTCCCAGAGCTCTTCTAACTATGATCAGGATGTTTTTAGCCAAAATCCAAAAACCTGTGTCGGTTTCTAGAACACAGTTTCTGCAGAAAGGCAGGAGTTTTTATGAAATTTGCCTCTTATTTGTGGGTGGGACTGTTGGCGCAGAGTAATCCTGCCCTCATTTCCCATCATCAGTGTGTTTACACTCTCCCCCCCTAGTTCACAGCCCCTCACACCCCAACCTGACATTAGCGGTGCAACAGCAATGTTGGCGATATCCAGCTGTACAGTTCTGATCCAGATTCCAGCTCAGACGGGGAAAATGAAGTCGTGCGTGGATCTATTAGTCTGCAAATGGATGCATCGGAATGGAGCAGAGCAGGGAGTCTGTGGCTTGTCGATTGTAGCTTCTGCGTCACAACTCATGGCATTTTTGGCTAAAGAAAGAAACAAGTGCCACTTGGACTGCCATAAACCAGGCAAAATCCAGGTTTGGGTGTCTTGCTCAAGGACACTTCAATACGTAAGACAAGACGGGAGCTGAGCCTGGGATCTGCTGGTCAGAGGTGGTCACCACGGTCACCACCATTAAAACCATGGGGATTAGAACCATCCATCCATTTTCCAAATCCATTTTGGGGTCATGATGTTGCTGGAGCCTATCCACACCCTGAATGGTTGCCCATCACAGTTTAAACAAAACCTCACATTTACACTTAGGGACCATTTAAAGTCACGAATGAACCTTTGACACTTGTTTTCAGGCTGCTGGAGGAAACCGAAGAACTTCCACACATGCACAACGAGAACACGCCAACTCCACATGGAAAGGGTCCCACCGGGATTGAACCAGAACCTTCAAGACCACTACACCACCATGCCTGATAACACTGTTTTCTTATTTTTGCCTTTTTAACATTTTGTTTCTGTTTTTATTTGGTAAATAAGCAATCCAGAGTAACTAAGCAGCAACATGAGCACAGATATCAGGCTATGGAATAAAATGGGAGGAAAAAAGCACAAAGGCAGCGTGTGAGAGAAAAAAGGTAAAGTTGAGGCGGTGATGAGTCTAAAAAGATCTAACAGCGCGCACACAAAAGGCACTATTGGAACAACTAGGTTCCCAGAGGTGTGATTGTTTCATTTCTTCCCCCTTCAGCCGTGATTCTTTGGTCTTTCTGGGAAGACTAAGCGTGTCCAGGTTAGGCAAAGCTGGTGGATAATAGGGACACATAATAATGCAGCTTTAATACGGCTCTGGTAGCCTGGGGAAAGTGAAAGGACACTAATTACAGGTACATTTTCCCTTGTAAGTCATAGAAAAAATGGGCAATTTAATTCAGGGCAAAGCCAAATTATACAAAGAGAAGTGCACTTGGATTTTCTGAGGTCTATTGTTACAAGTGCAGTGTAAGCAGTGTAAATGTCTGATTAGATTGGCAATTTTCTGCTTTGGTTGCTGGAGCCAACCATGTTTTTGCACAAAAAGCATCAACTGTCCTGATGTAGAGACTGTTTTTACTCTCAGGCTTATCCAGACTCCAACCCTTTAGCAAACTTACAATGTTCTCCTTTTTTATATATTGTTTAAATACCAATCCTAAACTTGAGCCGATCTCACAAAGAACAATTTCTGACAAAAAGTAGTGTTTAATTGGAGATTCTTGACTTTAGTTACTAGTGGCCTTAAACCGTAAAGTTTACAGCTGTGACATCCCTGAGTTTCTTTGAATAAAAATAGGATCTCCCACAGATGAAGATAATTCCCATTTCAAAATTCTCCTGAAAGCTCTTTAGGGAACAGAAATGTGAGTTAGAATCAGCCTAAACCAAAATGAGCTGCTCCACACGAACAGACGGCCAGGGATTCCTCCTACGGACAGAAATGAATGCAGATCCAAAGATGTGGCAGAAACACAGAACATGCTGGAGTCTCTGCCTTTTGCCTTTGTCTCAACTGGTGACAGGGCAAACCTGTACAGGGCACAGGTGGCCTGCATGGAATGTCGTGGTCATAGACCGCTAAGTGAATCCAGAGAGAGAAAATGTTTATGCACATTTATTCCTGGTGACAGGCCGTAGTGAACACTTAGGCAACATGAAAGGCTGAGGAAATGAGATCCAGGCTCATCTTATGGATTTTTCCTTCTTTTCAATCCCTTAGTGCTGTTCTTGGGTGTTTTCTTTCTTTTTTCTACACAATGATGCTTTAGAACACGCTGTATTTCTACTTTTGGTAGACAATGACAGACTCCGCCTTTGTTCAATAGGGGCTGAGATAGGCTCCAGCAACCTGAAAGGGATTCTTAAGTAAGTTTGAATGTCAGCAGTCAGGCTGCGCACAGGTAACACCTGAGCATGGGCCCCCTGTGTAGTGTGCAGGTTTCAGGGAGGTCCACACATCACGCCTGTGTCTCCCTTACTTCCCCCTTACTCCCCCGTGTGTGTTACTGTGACCTGCAGCTTACAGCATACCTGTAGAAAAATTGTACGATCGTTTTTACTCCGTACGGCCTCACCGAACAATCTACAAGTCTCCATCCCCTTTATCCACCTTTGTCATGGTAGGGAGAACACGTCAATGGAAGGGGGGGGGTCATAGGATAGCAGAAGGGTTTAGGCTTTGCTCCCATTTTTAGCTGTCAACCCAACAAGAATCCTTTCTCTGAGTTTCTGAGGCCCCACGGGATCCCAGAAGGATTATTTGTCCCAACAAGGTTGTTGATTACACTAGAAAAGGTCCTGATGAGGTTACAAAAACAACTCTCTCCACAAGTGATGCTCAGACGTAGACGAGGATGTGGGATGTTAACGGGAACCCTACCGGGCACAGAGACAAACGCTCCTCCAGCGCACAGACTCGTCAGACAGAGCCCTGCAGTCCCACCTTTGACACTAAGCTTCCCGATGCCGGGAACTCTGGCTCATCCTCGCTAACACAGACTGGCAGGTGAAGCTAAGCGCCCTCTCTTCTCTCCTCCACTCCTCTCCTTTTCTGTCTGTCCTCTGTTTCTTCAGGTTTTTTGTGTGGTTTTTTTTCAAGCTGACTTTCTCTCCTATTTCTGTTTTCCCGTATCCATCTGTTTCTTTCTTGTACCCCTCCTCCTCCTCCTCTTGCTCCTCTTCGTCTCCTTCTCTTCTCTGTTTCCCCTCGGAGGCTGCAGGCTGGGGTTGAACTCATCTGTCAGGATCAGAAAGGGTCTGGAGTGACGGCAGACTCCTGTTTCGGCAAGATAAACAGCCAGCTCGGATCAAAAATACACACTCACGCGTGCAAGCACACCTACGCACACTGCCTCCACAAAGGCGCACAGCGACCCGCCGACGACGGCGTCAGATCCAGGGTTCGCTGTCCCTGTCAGCTTAAGCAAGGTGCGGCGTGCAAATCCAGGTGGTTATTTACAAAAAGTTAATCTTGGAAAACTCACAGGCAGGCTGGTGATTGACAGCGAGCGTGCAAACGTGCCGATGCAGATCTTCAGAGGAGACAAACATGTTTTTTGGACGAAGCACAGAGACGTCTGCACTCGCTTTGACCGATATGTTGAGAGCAGCTGAATATCTAAAAAAACCAACTTTTCTTTCCTGTTTTTTTTTCTTCCCATCACTACTTCAACACTTGCCAAGATGACAACGGTTGCCCAAATGTTCCATTTGATGTTTCCAGCCTGAAGAGCAAGAAGTGGGAGAGAAAGATTGATACAGAAGGGAGGAAAGAGAGGCGGGGGGGAGGTAGAGAGAACATAAGAGGAAGTGAGGAGAAAGGGGACAACATGAGAATGAGAGGAGTGGAAAAGAACATTAGCATGGAGAGGTGCCAAGTTTCCCTATCTGCCAGCCTGAGGTGTGTGGAGTCCTGTAGTGGCAAAGGAGGGGGGAGGAGAAAAGAGGCAGGGGTGAGGCAGGCGGTGGGTGTCAGGTATGTCTCTTTTTCTATCCGAGCGCTCCGGCATGCGCCGGTGCTGCAGCTGCTGCTCGCCCGGATAACAAATCATTCCCTACAGCGCCTTCTGGTAACCTCGTCACTCCCGCTAATGACATTTGGAGATGCTAAGCTTGTAAATTAGCGAATCTGGACCGAGGAGATATTATTTATGCTTGTCTCCTGTCCTGAAAGACTCGTCTTGATGGGTAAATTGTGTTTAATTCTTGGAGGAAGCCGTTTTTTTCAGCACCCCAGCGTGAGATGAGATTAATCCCTTGACAACCTTTGCGGGCGCACTTCAAAATTGCTCCCAAATGTCACCGCCGCCGAGATTTGGGGAAGCAAGGCAGGAAACGCGGCAGAAAACCGGGGACCCTCCCTCATATATACTTTTTAAAGGGACTTTATTTGGCATTCATCAAAAAAACAAATCCAACTCAAAGCACAGGCCGCCGTCCGCCCACGCACACAGACACACACCTTGCACCCTCCTATAGATTATGTTCTTGTTATAATGACACACAAATAAAACTGTATCACTTCAAACTGCGAACACACACAGTAGCAGTTGTCCAAACGCACACACGACACTTACAGCTTGTTCCCCAGATTGCCTTTTACTAATTTGTTCCCTCCGAGTGAGAATTCCTCTTTGATTTAACGTCTCTTTATGGCTCGTGGTGAAAAGACAGTTTGGGATTTATTTAACAAGAAGGCAGACACGGTTAGAGGGACCCTGCAGTCTGGAGCTGCTTCTCTTTTTATTCACAAATGAAACCCCCCCCCCCAGTCATTTCCACAGAGATGACTGGGAGGGGGCTCCCAGCTCGCCCCCGCTGGGGGTCACGGGCCGGGTGAGTCTTGGTCACGGTTCAAATTCCCCTGCAGCTCAGAGATCAGCTTCCCAGAACGGCGTTTGACCACGGAGGCTTCGCCTTTCCTAACGACCCGGAGAGCTGCAGGCGCAGCAGCTGTCAGCGCACATCTGCATCGCCCCCCCCCTCCTTCTGTGTGCGGCCTCCTCCGTCCCTCCACCGCTCCTGCGTTCTAAAGCTGAGACGACGGCAGGTTGTGCTCGTGGAACGGCTCTGCACTGTCATTATGGCGCGTGGCGGCCGACAGGAGTTCATTTCCCAGCAGAGCGTGAAGATGGCGAGCTCCTGCGCCGCACGTCCAACCCGACTGTTGTGTTCAAACCCAAACTGACGCACACGACAACAAGTCATCTCTGGTAATTACTGTTATTTACTGCAACCATCCACATTCACCAATTACACCCATCTGGGGGATTTACAGAGAATCAGAGACCAAAACTAAAACGGATCAAATTTCCTGTTTTTTTCCAGCATCAGATCAATCTCTGATTAGATGAGGCTCTCTGGCTCCGTTTTGATGAAACACGTTGTTCCACGTAGAACAAAGACGTGATGCTTTGCAGTGATTCCTGCAGATCCTTCAGGGACGCAGCATGAGCACAATGTCTGTCTGCTGGGATGTAGGTTGAGGATCTGGCAACCCGCTCCCTCTTGGAGCTCACAGAGACAGAGCGCCGCTCCTGCACACTCGTGTTTATCTGCTGCAGCATTTTGGAGCCCATGGCCTGAAAAATGACAGCTTGGCACAACGGCCAACGGGAAAAGTTCACTTTTTAAGAAGGAACGACTGGCAAGGAATATTAGAAAAATAAATGCACCACTGATTAGGACAGCAGCTCAGTAATTATAATTTTGTTCAGGTTGGAACTACTTTACCCTTCAAGTTCCAATAAAATAAGGGATCTAAAGTGTTCTGGTTCTAAAGCTATGAAGTACAAAGCCCTGGGCATAAATAAAATAACTGAAGTATTAAAATGTGAACATGAATTAGTATTTTGTGTGCATCTATCATCTATTTTCAGAATCCGTTTTATGCCTCACGGGGTCACAGAGTCTGACCCGGAGGCTGCTGGGACACGGCGGGTACAGCCTGGAAGGGTCGCTGGTCTGTCACTGGGCCACATTCACACAATTTACATTCACACAAGTTAACATTTTTTTCTAACAAATTAGTGGTAGGAAGATAATCAAGTAATCATTTTTGCACACAAAACTCTAATTTGTGACCAAAAAACAGTTTGTGAACACAAAATGCAAAATGTGCATTTGAGACCAGAAAGAGAGCTGCAATGATGGAGTCTGACTGAAAGAACAACTTACTATGGAATAAGGTAATAAATAATGTAATAAAATGTAATGTTTTAAAATATATATATGACATAATATTATATATATATATATATAGAGAGAGATTCCAAACATGAAATTATTAAGTGAAAGCTTTTAAAATCAAAAGACCCTTTTTTTCAAAAAGTTACCATATTCTCTTCTATAGTGGCAGCGATTCTTTAATTCTTGATTAACATTTAACTTTTCGACATAATTTTATCTCTTGCCTATGTGAATATTTCTTTTCGTCCCAATCGGCTGTGCGGGTCGTGGACTTCCTCGTGGTCGGGGGTCTTAGACCTCGGCCCTCTGCTGGGACGTCTGGGCTTCTCCACACTGTTTTCGGAGTCATGCTCTGTGGTCAGTTGTCCTGGCGCCGGTCCCAGTGGACCCATGAAGGCTTCCACCCGACCACAGCGCCAGAACCTGCACATGTGCTCTGCAGCAACAGTAAGATCCGGCCCCCTGCAGAGCGTCAGGGTGACGGGACGCCTCATTCGGTTGTGCCGTCAACACTTTGTGTTGGAGACGGTAAAAACTCGGTAATTGGAAAGAGATTCCAAGGATTCAGGAGGAAAAACACAATTAATTTACTAATGATTTTTCCCCCAGACGGATGAATTTAATTTTTTTAACTGTACTTCTTTGTAATTGTTTCTCCTTTTTAGAATAGTTGAAGGAAAGTGATAATGTGGAAATAAATGTCCTTTTCAATGAAAGCTTTTCATTATCTTGGAAGCATTTCACTTCCATTCATTTGAATTCATTTAAAGCTGTTTTTTAATTGTCAAAGGAGCCGAATTCATTAAATGTCAACTCTCTGCTGCCCTGAATCTTTCTCTGTCCGTCCCTCATGCTTTCACAAACGCACTTGACCTGATGGCGAACACGAGCCGTCCAAACAATCGCCCCAATCCCCCCCTTATCTTCAGCAGTTATGCCTCTAAATCTACTCATAATACACAGCTCACTGAGGGCATAATCCCCGGGAACATCGCTATAAATCCATCCTATATCCGCTACATGAGGACTAGTGGCCAAAGCCGGGGTCATTATTGTGAGACGGAGGAGGCGTGGGGGGTGTTAATGGGTCATCTACGAATTCATATTAACACTGAACCATTAGGACACCTCCATCCTGGAAATCCCTTCTGATAAAACAGCTGTCCCAGACTTAAATCCCTCCACGCTTCTTCCATTCTCTCCCCCAGCCCCAAGCCTGTAGCCTGGAATTTGTCCCACGGATCACGTCCGGCCGAGAAGCGACCAGCAGAAGCAGCTGCTTTCCCGCCACAACCGAACAGGAAAGGACACGAAAAGTGAATCTGGCTTTTGACAGCGAACCAGAGGGACTCCGAAAACCTCATGTGAACATGTGACGCACCTTTACCAGGTGGTGTTCACACTGGACAAGCAGGGAGGGGCTTCTTCTTCTTCTACTGTTTACTAGCGCACGCTCGCTAGCTACAGTTGGAAGAGGTCAAATGTCAAAGAGGTGCAACTGTTGCTCCAGGCTTTTTCTGTCACGGTTCTGGTCTGATACGTGAAAGATTTTGGTTGAGTCTAAATTCCTTCACTGCTCCCTACATAGTGTACCGTAACCCTTGTGCTATCCTAGGCACTTTACTGTTGGAAGTGGGTCATCTAGACCCACTAGACAGAGCTCTGAACCTTTTTTCTTCAATGATTTGTGATCTTCACTGGTGTCCATGGATCACATGAAATCTTTCCACCTTTATCCACCTTTGTCATGGTAGGGAGAACATGTCAATGTAAAGGGGGGGGGGTCATCTAAGATAGCACAGGGGTTAAATGTATTTGAATGTAATTAATTTTTTAATAAAATATTAACGTTCTAGCGTTCTAATTACTTTTAAAATCCAGGGCTCCACATACTACTGCACTATCTAGTTTGTTAGGGCTTGGTGTCATAAAAGTCTGTCCGGATACAAACCACAATCATTAAATTCTATTCCGCGCTCAATTTTTTCAACTGTTTGGTACTTCCATGTATTAAAAGGGAAGCCATCCGTACGTCACTACAGAATCTGAGTCTCCGATTGGTCAAAGATTGAGCTGGTTTCACTTTTTGTTCAATGGCGGCGCGTTTTGTACGTAAAGCAGTCGTTACGTACGTATAGTGACGTGAACGAGAGTTGTGAGCGACGTCCGACTCACACATTTATGTGCGTTTACATCGACTTTTTATGGAGAGTGGCCACTTGAACCCGCGTTACCGAGGGCGGTGTGAACGTAGCCGTGGTCATGAATCCAGCTGGAAAGTCAACTGTCGGTCCACATGACCGTCTGCTGCCGGGCGGTTCAAGTCCCAGAACGCAGTGAGGGGAAGAGGGGCGTCTTTTTGAACGGCTTTATTCCTAAAGACAAGAGACGAGGAGGTCAAATTACAGATGCATCCCCTCTTTGTTAAAAAATCTTTATTCATTTCCTTGTTTTTGTCGCCAGGCTGGAGCTTCAGAAAGGGACCGAGGCCTTCAGGTTGGTTGGCCGGTGGCTGCCTCGCGGGCTTGAAGGGTCACTGGGATGCAGTCTGGGAAACGGGCTGCCACTCAGGCACTCCAGGGAGGATGTTTTCCAGAAAAGGAGGGAGGAAGGGGGCTAAAACTCCAAGGTGGTTGGCACAGAATGGACTCTGACAGTTTCCAAACAGGGCTGGTTGCTGCCAGGGCCGCTGAGAGCATCCACATCACACCAAACACCCAAAAACAACGGAAACACGGAGAAACCTCCTGATAAATAACTGCAGTGTGGCTTTACTTTTTGATTTGATTCTTTTTTTTCTAAACACTTCACACAGGGAAATGTCAAGAATTGGCATCAGAAGTCTCATTTCTGGCAGAGCACAGAGCAGATAAAGTGTTATAATAACAGTTCCATCTTTTTCTTAGAGCCTCTTTATATCTCTGTACTCTTCAATGCAAACATATTAGCTTCTTTCATTTGTAAATCCAGGATCCAAATGTGCCAAAAGTTATAGACTAAACTCACAAAATAAACCTCTATTTTTAATATATTACATTTATATGGATACATACATTCATTTAAATACAGATTAATCTGAATTTCTGCCTTGATTTTAGTGAAAAAGACTAAAACCTGATTTTTCTTTCTCAGATCAACAGTAAAGGAAAATCAACAACCAATACACTTTTGTTAAATGTTGTGTTACTGTTACCAGAAAAAGTCTAAGAAGAAACTGCTGAATTTATTTTCCATCAGTAAGCCATGATAGGAGATTTTTAATTAGTTAAGGAAAAACCTTTTACTGTCTCTTCAGTATGAAAAAGACTTTTCTGCCATAATCAAGTAAATAATTTACCATTTTCAGCTTTAATAATTATATGTAGAGCATTTTAAGTGAAAAGAATATCATGGTAGTAATCTAGACTAAAACTTTGAAAAGAGTCTAAACGAAAATTACATTTTCTACTCTTTTTTTTTTTCACATTTAGAATTTCATGCTGTTGTAAATGAAAAGCCAAATACTTACATAACTTAAGCTTTTACTCCTAATATGTTTTGATCAGTTGTAACAGTATTGCCAGTGGTCTTTTAATTGTGTTTATGTGGTTTTGTGACCCTTGTGCTATCTTAGATGACCCCCCCCCTTCCATTGAGGTGTTCTCCCTACCATGACAAAGGTGGATAAAGGTGGAATGATTTCATGTAATCCATGGACACCAGTGAAGATCACAAATCATTGAAGAAAAAAGGTTCAGAGCTCTGTCTAGTGGGTCTAGGTGACCCCACTCCCAATGTTAAAGTGCCTAGGATAGGACAAGGGTTAAACCTGTCATTTTCTGGGACATAGCTTCTGCAGAGCAGCTGGAGTTCATTAGATGGACTGATTGCTTGTTTGCCCTGATGGCCCAAACGTCACGCCCTGGTATCCGTGTGTACCTGCTGCATAGTACAGGTCAGACTATCGTCACGGACTACAGACTATAGATTTATTCCAGCGGCGATTCCTTCTTTGCGTTCCATCTCTAATCTCATTTCATTGAGTTAACCTTTGCAGCCTTTTGCTCAATCAGTCTTTGTAAAATATCTGTGAAACTGAATCAAACAACATTCTAATCCTTTCACTGGACGTTTAGTACATTTGGCCCCTTTGGTTGACCTCTTTTGTTCTCTGGATGGTTATCCTGAGTTCACGGTGAGGTCCAGTGAACCAAACCAGAGTGAACATGGACCAGAACACTCCAGAGTTACTGACTCAATGACGTGGAGGGTCCTGGAATGAGTACTAGAATGGATTGACAGGAACATGTTTACGCCTTGAAACTCTACCGGTTTAGTCATTGTGCCAGGCTTCCAGGCCCCACACCACTAATGGACGCCGATGCTGTTGGTGGTACTACTGACAGTTGTGGTTGTGTAAATGACCAAGACACAATTCTTACATTGTCATAGATTAGAATATGCACTCGAGTTTTGAGGGTTTTGTGGAGATGCTTCTCGATCGTCTTGTTGGCCCAAATGTCCAACAGAAAACTGAGTTTTGGCAAAAATCAGGAACTTGGAGGTCAATCCTCAGAAATGCAGTTTTGTGCCTAATTTTCTACATGTCCTCCATCATGAGAAAATGCTGCAAGAACGTGGTAAAAACATTCCTTTTAGGTTTAATGTTTAAGCTCTGAAATTGTAATTTTTCTTTTTTGTCTTTCTTTGACTAAATTTCACAAACAGACTCTTGCCTTTACCGTGATCCCTCTGGGATTAAAGAGGCCGGTCGTACGCGTCTCCATTGGCTTAAAAAACCCTCCTTTTCTTCACACGTCTGGAGAAGAGGAGATGGACAGCAGCTCATCTTCCAGTCCATCTGTGGTTCTTTTTAGAAAAACTAGAGACTAACCAGACCAGAGCTGAAGAACGGCCGTCTCTCTACCAAGTGCTGCAAACATCAGTGCATGAGTCCAATCCCAGTTCTGACGCAGGCCGGTTTGCTGTGGTCTCTGTTACGTTTCCTCCATGTTTTGGAATTTTGATGTTGTCAGGAATCTGTCACAAACACAATCACAAAGAAAAATGAATGCTTCGTGTGCAGCTTTGCAAAAGGAATATGAATATAACATTTAATTTGTTTAGAACACAACTTTTCTTTACTATCAGCTCTTTTTCACAAACATGGACTTTTAAACCTAAGAGGAGGCCTGCCTGCTGCTTTTTCCCATGAAGTCAGCAGAAATGTTGTATTCTGGACAGACATGTTAAGCACAAAACCAAATGATGTTTTCCTATTTTTCATATAGTTTGTCTGTATCAATGTTTCTTTTTGACAGATATCTTACAAAAGGACAAAAACCCCATAAATGACACAAAACCAGCATTTTAAGGACTATGTGAGGACGGAGAGGGGATGGGGCCTGATGGCCAAATGGACCGGAGACACAACGGCGACTCCCCACGCAACGCCAGGCAGACGAGCAGACCAACCCGCGTAAATCAGGCCTTAAGGGACTGTAGGAACGTTCATGGCAGGAGCTGAAGAGCTAAAGAGCTACAGAGCCAGCTTCACATGTTCCCTTTGAGAAACACTTTCGATTTGCTCCTCCCTGTTTTGCGTTTGGCCCCCGTCCTTCCTCAGCAACATGTCCTGTTCGGTCTGCGGGGGTTTGTGGCTCCGGTTCCAGATTTCAGGTCAGGCTGCAGAGCGCTCAGTCAGATGCATGTTAACACCGTTCTGTTGTGACGGTTCCTCGTCATGGCACATGTTAAAAAAGTGCCAGAAATACCAGCAGAAATCCTTTAAGCTGCTCAGAAGAAAATCCCAAGAAGTTACAAAGAAAGATACAAAATTCAATCACAATATGATCAGAGCTGCTGCAGCAGACCAGCATGGACGGCTGACATCCTTTCAATTCAGACTTCTACACAGTAGCAACCAACAACTAGAGCCTGTCATGCTGACAATTTAGCTTTCAGGATGTATTGCAGCAGTTAATAAAAGAAAAGTTGATGTTATGAGGATTACATCCTCCATAAATGTTATCTCTTCTACTTTGGGCGCATCTGAGGAGGAGAAATAACTGCAGAGCTGATCCCTCAAAGTGTCCTCATGCAAACTAGTGAAACTGTAAGCGATTTTGCCACCTTGAGTGAGTAAGCGTGAGCGAGCGGACCGTATAGCGCCGCACAAGAGCACGCATTTACATAATGAATCCACAAGTTAAACGGCGAAGCGTTCGGCTGCCATTTGCAGGGAGTCAAGAGCGTTATACTTAATTAATCACACCTGTGAACGCGGCGTCAGCACACTAAAACACGCCAAATGAATGTTTGCCGCTGCCAGACGCACTCAGTCTCCTTTACAACGTAAAGGTCATTTTAAACGCCTGCAAAACTTTTCCAACAACATGGAGGGAAGTTGAGTTTAATTCCTAGTAAAAATGAAATTATTATTCTACTTTTTTTAGGCAAACATGTTTGTTCTAGTAAATTAGATCTGCAGCAACAAAATGTAAATGGCTGTAAATTACGCTTTGCAGTCAAACTAGCCTAACCGCTATGCTAACCGCTATGCTAACCGCTATGCAGTCTGGGGTTGGGTCTAAATTGCCCCTAAAAGCCCGTACAGTGTGGGACTATCCAGTACTCTGAATTTAGATTCAAACCAATGAAGTGAACATTGAGGCACACTAGTTTTTTGCAGAGACTTCTGGGACATTTTGAGGGAATTGTGGAATTGTAGGTTGTGTCTGAATTCCTTCCCCACTCACCATCTTTTTTTTTTTTTTTTTTTATACACTTTATTTTATCCCACGAAGGGAAATTCTTTCTCCGCATTTGACCCATCCCCTTGGGGAGCAGTGAGCTGCAGCCGAAACCGCGCTCGGGAGGCAGTAGCGTTAAGGGTCTTGCCTAAGGACCCACACTGGGTGATGTTAACTGCTCACCATTGATATGGTAATTGCCCCCAGTACCATTGCTCATTCCCCTCCAGGAATCGAACCCTGGTTTCCTGCATGGTAGCTTCCCACCTTACCAACCGAGCTACCCAGCCGCCATCTAGAGCGTTCTCCATGTTCTAGTTTGTCTGAATCTACAATTCCAAAATCCAGTGTCCTAGAAATGTCCCAGAAGTCTCTGCGTAAAATCAGTGTGCATCATTGCTCACTGGATTGATGAATATAGACCACAATGCATTGCAGCCGAACAATGTTTACCCAAAAAATGCATTTTTTAATTAATGTTTTAACCTTCAGAAGACAGTGGATCATAAATAATCGTCTCAAAACGCTCATATTAATTACATTTTAGCTTTGTGAAATCAATGACGTCATATCCGCCATTTGAAACCAAAACGGTTGTGAGCGTAGAGTCTGAATTGCTTTTACAATCCAGGGCACTACATGGTGCCGCACTATCTAGTTTTAGTAGTTGGGGTTGGGGGGGGGGGGGGGGGATTCAAACACCGCCATAGATTCAGACATACCAATAAAATGGTAAACATCCTGATCCCAATAGCTTAATAACAGAAAACACAACCAGGGACTGTTAACACGCTGGTGGGGGTTCCGTTCATGGATGCATCAGAATGGAGCTGGAGGCCCCGCCCAGCATACTTCCTACATCACAGAGAGGATCTTTTTGTTGTCTGCTCCTGAGTCACAACGATTTGAGTAAAGAATTCCTCAGAAATGCAGTTCTGTGGTAAAAACAGGATTTTTTTATGGAGTGGACCTTTACGTTTGAACGTTTGCATCTCTGTTTTCTGATTGGCGTTCTCAGGAGCCCTAAGCCCTTCTTCCTCCTGTCTCCAGTCCTCCCTCTTGCTTTCTTGCGTCCCCTTGCTCCTCTGAGCGGACGGACTCCCCTCTCCTGCAGCCCGTCGGCCTCCTCATCCGTTTATCTCTGGCCCTTGTTCCGTTAATCCCCGAGGGTTTTGTTTATTTGTGTTGGAGCCGCTTTTACAGCTTGTGACTGACCCCACCTATTTTCTCACCAATCATCTGAACAGCAGGGCTGCTTTGCAGCTATTCCACCAATTAACATAGCATTAGCATAATATTTGCATGTGTGCGTTGGGGTGTTGATGGGGAGAGAAAATAACAGTTTTACAAGGTTGATTCCTCAAAATGTGTTTTTTAATGTCTGAAGCGCCCGCGGGCGTCTTTATCGTGTTTTGATCTGACGTGGCGTCTGGTACGGATCGCCATTTTTAATTTTTCATACCTTTTGTGTGAGGAGCTGTGGCGCTCACCTGTGTGCTAGCACCTGACGATCGCTTCAGGCATTTCCACACTTGACATGCAGCATACCTGACATAAGAAGCTAAAAAGTGGAACATTCAACATGGTAATTATTAGATGAGGAGGGGTGAAAGACGGCTGGAGGAAGAGGAGCCGTCAGCAGTGTGGAGTCGGCGTCTTCGCTGTTCCGCCAGGCGCCACTGCCGCTGAATCACAACGCTCCTGGGGGGGGGGTGGGACCCGGCCATGGCGAGGTCGCATGGCGTGCCGGGTAACCAATGTCTGCCTCTATTTGAAGCTGAATTGTCTGCAGAGGTCACCACCTTAATCTGAAAACCAAACGCCGCCATATCAGCGTTTTCACTTGAAGACATAACTTCCTCTTCATGGCGTGATGGGGATTATTTTATGAACTGCTAATGCATCAGCCACCTTCACAGGAAAAGCTTTTCTTCTCTATTTCCTTTTCAAAGTAATTTGATGATGACATTAACAAAAAAAAAAGCTTAAATTCTAAACAGTTTTTATGCTGCCTTTATAATCTATTTTATTTTTATTTTCAGTGATGCAGCCGTTTGTGTGCATAGATATGTTAAGGTTAGTTGAGCTGCCAGAATCAAAGAGGACAGAAACGGAGCAGACAGACAAACACACATTTAGTGCTGAAATTCTGCTTTCAAACAAACAAAATGTGTCATTTTCTGTCTCTCTGTTTGCAACCAGATTTAGCAAAAGAATGTATCATTTTTAAGAGTTATTTGCATACGTTTGAGTTAGAATTAAGACAAACATTCGATGTTAATACATTTACAAGCTGTATGGTTGCGAGGGGGAAACTGTGTGCAGTAAAAAAGACTTCTTGCATCACGGCTGGTGTTTCAGGTGCTTAAGCAAACTCCCCGCAGTGGTGTTTTCTAATGCGTGCAGTCCTACCTCCTGCATTGTGAAAGGCGTTCACGTCTAGCGGGCCTGTTGGCCCGGCTGGCGCCGCACTCGGCTCTGAAGCTGCTCTTGTCTCCGTATAATCCTTCTCCTCGTGAATACATTAATGCCGGAGCCTTAAACTCAGTTTAGCTGGCGGCTCAGCGTCACAGCACATCCTATTACCGACTTTAAATCATTAATGTGACATCGTTTTCACTCCGTTTCCAAACACCCACGGATGAAAACTGCAGGTTTTACCAAGTGGCACAGCAAGGCCGTGCACTGGCACAACGGTGATGGAAGTTGGTAACGGATCTGGAGGCTTGACTTAGATGAGAAAAGTTCCTGTGAGGAAGGAGAAGCTGAAATCTGCCCCCACAGACACAAGCAGACATGGAAATGTGGGCGATTGGGAGTTCCTCTTTTCTTCCTGGTTCCTACTGTTGTGATGGAATGGATGCTGGCTGAGAGAGTTTACGCTGAGCTAACGTCCTACAGTCCACCTGAGGGCGGCAGGACTTTATGCTGAGTCTCACCGCTGTTTGTCTCGCTGACAATAAAGGTACAGAAAAAAAAAAGAAAAGAAATGGAAGGCCTTGTCTGCTCTTCCTCGTAAAGCTTTTCTTTGGTTTTCGCCTCCGGCCAACTCCTGAAAAATTCACAACGCCCAAAGAACAGCCGGCTCTGTCACTTACTTTTCTACATAAAAGGTTTTTTTTTTGTTTTTGTGTGTGAGTCTGGAGTTATGCTAATTAGCAAAGCATGCAAAATCCTCTGAGTGCATTTATCTGCTTTTATGCGCCGGGCGTTTGGATAGTGGGACATATGGACCCAGATGGGCGATGGCGCTCTTTAATGCACCAGCTGAGTGGCGTTTTGTGTTTTTAACCCCTCAAAGTGGAGGAGCACTCCACCCCGTGTAGCATTCATTCCATATTCTCTCCCGGGCGGAGGCACGCGCTGGTCCCCCCGCTCAACTCCCTGAACACGTGTTCCCGGTCGTGCTTAATGAGGTTCCTGACAGGCTGAGGTTCTCCTCGCCGCGGCTCACAGCTGGTTCCCTGATCGGAGAGGCGAGGAGAATCGGCGTTTCCTTCACGGTCGAACCGCTGGACCTGCCGAGTGACGGCTGACCAGAAGGAAGCAAACACGCGGATTTATGTGAGCATGTGTGTTGGCTACGATGGAGAGTTTGGGTCACCGTTACAGAAACTAAGAGGATTCAATTATAAAAGAAAGTCACCATTTTATGAGAAGAATGGCATTTAATTAAGATTTTTCATTTCAAGAATAAAGTTGTAAAATAATTGTTAATAATTATAAAGAAATGAGAAAAAAAACTATGGAAATCAAGTTGTAAGAATATATTTAAAAAAATAAGAGAATAAAGTTGAACAATTATGAGAAAATGTTAAAACTGTACAAGAATTAAGGAATAAAAACGATGAAAAAAATTGAGAATAAAGTAGAAAATAATTTTAAAAAGTCATAATTGAATTATTAGAACAAAGTTGTAAAATGATGAGAAAAAGACTACATTTATGAGAACGAAGTATAAAGTTATGTAAAAAAATGTTATATTTTTTGAAAATAAAGTTGTAAATTTACGGGAAAATGTGTCAAAACTTTACGAGAAATTATGAAAAAAATATATAATTTTACCAGTAAAAGTAGTAAAACTGAGAAAATTTTTTAGGAATAGAGTTGTACAAATATAAGAAAAACCTAGTCATAAAATATGAAATTTTGTAAAACTAAAAATTTCATTAATCCCTTGGTCTATCCTAGGCACTTTAACATTGGGAGGTGGGTCATCTGGACCCCATAGCACAAGGGTTAAAATTTTGATTTCTTTTATTATAATTTTATGAATTTCCCCTCATAATTCTAGGACTTTCATGTCATGCATTGATTGTCTTTTCTGATAATTTGCTGCTAAAAAGACCCAAAGAATATGGACGACATGTTGGAAGTGCGTGCACGTGCACGTGGAGGAAAGAAGGGACCCACACCAGTCTTACTGAACACATTGCTGTCTTTATTAGAGCCTTGTCTGGCGTAATACTGAAAAAAAGTGAACTTAGAACAGATGGTGGTGGCAGCCCACGGCTTCTTCTTTTTTGTGGTTTTTTCTTTATGTCTTTGATATTTTTCTTCATTTTTTTTGTGCGAGTCCTGCAACTCTAGCTTTTTCTGTGGCATGGATAACATCAATAAAAGAGACAGTAGGGAGAAGGAAAAAAAGAAATATACAACTTATATTACACTGTGTTATGAACAAAATATAAATCTATAACTCTATGTTATATTTACATAATTATCTTGATTTTTTTCAGCTGAGACGGTCAGATATCTTATGTTTGTTATAAATCTCACTTCATTTTGAGCTCCACTCATGACTGATTGTCTTAAATAACATGATCATCATTTTCATTGTCTCCATGTGGGGGACAGACCTTGCCAGCAGGGATGATTGACATGTGACTGTCTCACATGTTCTCACGGTACCATGAGGACCCCTCCCCACGTCTCTCCAGCATCCGTGTTCTGATAACAGGGGGGGACTTTACAGCACAGTCCAGACCCGGAGGTTCTTCTTCAAATAGAAACATCCAAAATTGTTTTAAAAATGGCGGGAGAATCACTACATGATGTCACACCTGAAGAATAATCACGGCTCCTGCAGCGTCACGCGGAGCTGCAAAGGGCTCCTGAACAAGGTCGAAAGGTCGAGCCGACACACTCGCTGATGGACGCACAGTGGAAGATCTTTGGCGGATCGCTGTAAACACTGCCTTTCCTCTGATTTGGAAAATGTCTGACATCACAGAAAATATCTATGTACAAGGGTTTTAAGCAGGGACAGCATAGGATTTGATTGTTGTCATGACGATTATTTAAAATACGTAACATAAGTTTCTTTTTCTTTTTATCTTGAAGAGGATCAGAGCCAAAGACGTTCCACTGTGTCCCCACGAGGCGTCCAAACGTGAACACCAGGTCTCTTTGTTCACAGAAAACAATTCGCCAACTGCTTTCCCAAGAAACGAAAGACAAGAAAACACAAAGAGAGAAAACCTTCACATTATACGTGGTGATAATCATTACAAATTAAATTATGATGGCAATAAAAGAAAAAAAAGTTTGAGTGCTTCTTAGAAATGGGCTTGGACTGTTGACTGTATATGAGAACTGGAGCGAGTGACTGTGATGTCATCCATAGAAAATGGCTCACTTCTGGTTCCAACGAAGACCTTTCTGCTCCAATCAGGAGTGAGAATGTTGGAAGGCCACGCCCCTAACTAGCGGGCTCAGGGGAATCTGTCAATCAAACGTTTGGGTCGACTGACGTGAGACCGCATGCTTTTGTCGAGGCGTCTGATTGGTCAGTTCAGAATTTCAATAACTTGAACTAAAGTCAAATAGATGCGGATCATCAAGAACATGTAAACAAATGTAGCAGTAGCTGGAATAGTTGTTTATTCCTCTGTGAGCCCGCTGGTACTTCCTACTTGGAACGCCAAGGGGGCGGAGTCACTCATTCCAGTTCCCATTTACAGTCAATGACCTGGACAAAAGGTGTTCAGCTGGGAGGAGGGCTGACAGCCGCCCGCTCCGCCGTCTGAAGAATTAATACCAAACAAACGCATTTAAAAAAAAACAAAAAAAAGGAAAACTCCTCAAATCTAAATACCTAACAGCTAAATAGAATAATGTTTTATTGACGAGAAGAAAAATAAATTATACTGTACATAACTTACTAAACTTAGGAAATGCTGACCATTCTTATAATTATTGTTAATAATATTATTAGTCTAGAGGCAGTTTGAAGAGAAATAATAATAATAATAATATTAAAATAAAAAAATTCAAATACAAACAGAAACACTGACTGGCTGACTTCACCTCGGCTCCACCCACTGGGATACAGCAGGATGACGTGATTGGCGGGAGCAGAAAAAACACTTGAGGGCACAGCTTGTGTGTGTTTTTGTGTGTGTGTGTTTGTGTTGCAGCAACAGCAGCAAAAGAAGTTGCCTGTCTTTCCAGAGTTTTAAGCTTCTTTTTGCACGTAGAAAAAGAAGAAGTGCAAGCGTCCGGTCAGAAGGGAACACACACACGCCGCCACGGGCTGGCGGAGGGTTTGGGCGGCGTTGGGACGGGTTTCCGGCTAAAAGGGGCGGAGCGAGAAAAGTGGCGGATTGTCTCACAACACAGTGCTTTTGTTTCTGCTCCGTGACGCCAGAGAAACGACCCTTTTCTCCCCCTCTGAAGACTGGGACGGTCCCTATCGCCTCCAAAAGGGCTGGACCATCATTGGCCAAAAACAAGACAACCTTTTAAAAAGAGAGGGGGCATCGCCGACAGCACACAGTGAGGCTGAAAAAACCTGTTTCTGCTCAAAAATAACGTCTGTCTTTCAGGTGCTTTACAACAGAAAAGGGGGAAAAAAGAAAAGTCTCTTTTTTCTATTATTATCCAAACTTGTAGCACAAAAACAACAAATCACATTCACAAGCCACTTATTGGCACCGTGTACCTGAGTGAGAATATTATAGAACCAAAGAACAAAAAAAGCGGTTGTTTTAAAAGTGTCTTTGATAATAAACAGGTCCTCCATCTTAAAGTGTCATCTGTTAGCCTGGGACAGGTCCACTCTTTTCATTTGACTTTTTCTTTTTACAAACAGCACTAAAAGAGTTTTTCTCTGCTCACTCATGGCAGTACATAACGCAGTAGTACTTGAATCCTCCTCAGCGGGCGTCTCGGCTGGCGTGGTCCGCTCTGCCTCCCAGACTCCAGCTTGTGTAACAGTCAGTGTGACAGACAGGTCCTGTGCTTCCGTTGATTGGTCAGATGCTGGTGTCAGGACTCCAGTGGGAGGCGGTTTCGGCTCTGTCCACAGAGTCCTTCTAAAGGAGGATGGGCGAGTTGGTTAGGGGGCGGGATGAAGGAGAACTTTCCTGATTGATGGGAATTTGGGGATCAGCGGCGCTTGGGTTTATTGGGTGATGTGGTTCTCGTTGTCACTGGCGTAGTCCGCCTCTTCGTCCTCGTAGTCGAAGTCGTCGTAGGCGTCGCCGTTGCTGTCATCGAGCCGCAGCTCTTCCTCCTTGATTCGGGGCTCGTCTCCCTTCAGGCCGGCCAGGTTGGGGTTGGGGTGGTGGTTGGTGGTGGGTTCGGGGCTGCTGGACATGCTCGAGTGCTCTGAGGGCATCTGGGGGGAGGGCATTCCTGCCATGGTTAGGGCACCGGGGTAGACCACTCCAGCAGAGGATAGGGGCAGCTGGCCTTGCTGCCTGTAACACAGGAAGACACCGACGTTAAAGGAGTTCACGTTTGGACAAAGTGCTGAAGCATGACACCTAAATGCAGATAACAAACCAGAAAACCAGTTTTTAACATTTAAAGGTCCAAACAACTATTATTTTGGCTCTAAAGTTCCCCTAAATTCAGGCAGAACAAACAAGTGAACCCTGAATCTCTTAAGAGGAGAGATTTACTGATTTACCGAAGTGCATAAATGATCAAAGTGATGCTGTAACAAATGATGATGTCACCCAAAGAAGATGGTTTACTTCCGGCTCCAACTCAGCCGCCACTTTTTTACAAAATGCTCGTCGCCATGTTGGAGCCAGATGACAGCAGTGATTGGGTGGAGTCATTATGACTTATTGCCAATCAGGGGTGAGCTTGTTGGAAGGCCACACCCCCACCACTTGAAAACGGACTCAGCAGAAACTGTCAATGAAACGTCTCGAATGTACAACGTGGGGCAGCAGGCTCCACCTCCTGTCCGTTTTACTGAGGCATCGGATTTTCAGTTAAAACTTGAATAACGTGTAATAAAAAATAATATAAGGGAAAAATGAGAACATGTTAAAAATGTATCAGAACAAGAATGGTTCTTCTGACAAGTAACGTTTATTTCTCAATAGAAGTCAATGGTTGTGTCTGAATTCCTTCCCTATTCACTATATAGAGCGTTCTCCATGTTCTAGTTTGTTTGAATCTACAATTACAAAATCCAGAGCCCTAGAAATTTCCCAGAAGTCTCTGCGGAAAACCAGTCTGCATCAATGCTCACTAGATCAGACAATATAGACCACAATGCATTGCGTTGGAACAATTTTTACCCAAAAAAGTGTATTTAGATGCATCTTTTAATAAACCCTCAATGTTTTTATCTTCAGTAGACTGTGGATCATTAATAATCCTCACAAAACGCTCATACTTAGATTTTAACTTCATCAAGTCGATAAAGTCATATCCGCTTTTAAAAACAAAGAAAAGAAGTGAGCGTGGTGTCAGGATTGCTTTTAAAATCCAGGCCACCTTATAGTTTTATGGGGGTTGGGGGGGATTCAGACACAGCCCATGGGATTTTGGCTTCTTGGAGCCAGCAGATACTTCCTGTTTGGAATGCAAGGGGGGAGGGGTCACTCAGTCCAGTTCTCTTATACAGTGAGTCAAACAGAGTGAGGCGGGTGTGGGGAGGGGGTACAGGCACTTATTATAGCCTGTTGTCTCAGTCTGGGTCTTGATTGAAACTCATGTGGAGCTGTGATTGTTTCAGGGATTTTTCTCCGCTTCAGTCTTTGGTTTGCTTCTGAGAACGTCGTGTGTGAAAGCAAACCAAACCAGAAACAGAGAAGGTAACTGTTGGTATCCTCTGCCCACTCAAAGAAATGTGGGATCAGACGTCTTTTTCTTCTTCAAATGTTTAAATGTGTCTTTATTTAAAGAGCCACCACACTATCACATGCCCTGACTTGAATCACATGAACTGTCCCGGACAGCACTCTCACCCTACGCTGAAGTATTGCCTCATTTCCTGTCGGCGGGACCTCATGATGGCCTTATACTCGCCGATGCGGAGCTTTTTGCCGTCCACCAGGCAGGTGCGCTTGGGCCGTGGCTTGTACTTGTAGTCCGGGTACTTTTCCAGGTGCTGCTTGCTGAGACGGGCCTGCTCTTCATAGTACGGCTGCTTCTCCAGGTTAGTCATGGCTTTCCAGCGGGAGCCTGGACGCACAGACAAACGCATCGTCAGGGGTTACCCCCCAAAAAAACTCACTCAGTTTATGCTTCACAAAAATATGTATGCAGCTAAAACAACAAATATTTTAATGTTCCACTCCGATCATCTTTGTAAAAGGGTTCACTGTGGTCTTTTAATTACGGTTCTGTGGTTTTTAGCCAAAATTAAAAAAAACATAGTTTCTGCAGAGCCACAGTAGTACCTCAGTGGGTCTGCTGGTGCAGAGCAATCGCACCTCCCACTTCCCATCATCAATAACCGAGAGCTCTCTGTTTACATGCTATCCTGCTAGCTTACAGCCCCTTACATCCTAAACCAAACATTACACCAGCTGTACAGTTTTGATATGGATTCCAGCTCGGATGAGGAAAGCAAGGTCGTACATACGTGGATATATGTGTTTGTATATAAATATATATATATATATATATATATATATATATATATATATATATATATATATATATATATATATATATATATGATCTTTCTCAAACTGCATTTTTTCATTTTCTCTTGACTCACGATTTGAAAAAAATAAATAATTCTAAGCTTTTCTTATGTCCTCCATCATCAGAGAAATGAAACAGAAAATGTTATAAACACTAAAAACACTGTTTTCCATTTTTCGTACTGTAAGGTGAACTTTAAAGACTTTTTTACATAAAATGCTTTATATATGGATTAATTGTGGTTTAGCTTACTGATGCCATAGTAGTTTAAGGCATTTGCAGCTGACAGAATATCAGTCTGTCTTTTCACGAGTGCAACCACAATTCAGAGTTTTTGTAACTTATCTAGCATGTAGCGGTGTAGCACTGTGGGGTTTTTATGTGTCACTAACCAGGATAAGAGTTAGCATAGCCACAGTAATGTTTGCTTTAGCCGTATCGTCTGTTCTTTTGCGTGTTGCTAAAGAAGACTGGGTGTTGTTACTGTAAATGAGCTAACGTGGCTAACATCTGTAGTGGTGTGAGTTTTTTAACAAAGTTAGGAGTGTGTAATCTCAGTAACTTTTTGTAGTGTTTTTCATGTTGCAAAGAAGGTTTTGTGATTACATTTGCTGGGTCTTGCTTCTAGCATTGGCTAATGTGTAGCATGTTGAAAAGTTCTAAAATGACTCAGAACTTGTTCAGACAGTCTGACTCACTTTCTCTGACTCTGGTTTTCACTTTTATGAAAATAGAAAAAAAATTACAAAAATAGGCGTTCATTGATGATGAAACGTGTGCGGAAATACCTTGTAAAAAACCGTTGCATGGAAACTTTGCATGGCATCTATTTACGTCCTAACATAAAATGGTTTTCTTGAGCAAAATAAAAAAATTTGAATGATTAACTTGAGGAAGCGTTAACTAGTCTGCAATAAGGCTTTAAATGTAAAGGATAAAAATGCACCCAGAGAAAACCAAATATCAATTTGTGCTTGAGCTTAGCATTTTCTTTTCTAGTTAACTAGTAGCTAATGTTTATAGCAGTGAGACTCTTGACTTTAATGGTTGTAAATATCAGAGACATCGAGTAAATGTTGAAACGCTGCTCCATTCTGCCTAAACGCCACGCGTAAAGGGAGCAAAAAAGAATCAAAAGAGAGAAAAAAGTGGTTAATGAGGAGCAGCGCCGGGACGACAGTCTCATCTCAACTAATGAGGACTTCATAACAACCTTCTGTCATCTGTGGGCTCCTGAATCCACGCTCAGACCGGTTATGGCAGCCCCCCCCTCCATGTGCACGTGTGTGTGTGTGTGTGTGTTAGCTCGTCTTCCAGCCGTGAGCGCTTCATATCTGGCCTGAGTTTGCACTTGACTACTGGATGTTTAATGGGTAAAAGCTGTCAGCTGTTTTCTCTGCCTGCGATCTGTTAGCAGTTGTGGGGGGGGGCTTATTAAAACCAGATTTCCCTCTGTTATAAAACGCTTAGGAGCTCTTTAAAATGTCAGGGCCCGTCCCGGCGGTCTGAGCGAAATGTCAGGCGGCCCCGCGCTGCTTGTTTAATGCATAATGAATTATATCATCATTTGTCGGGGCTGCGCTCCGCCTCAGCCGTTCGTTAACGCTTGCTGAGGAACGCCAGCGGCGGGGGCGGGGGCGGCGGGTCTTACCCAGGATCTTGCTGATGTTGGAGTTGTGCATGTCCGGGAAGGCCTGCAGGATCTTCCGTCTCTCGTCCTTGGCCCACACCATGAAGGCGTTCATGGGCCGCTTGATGTGCGGCTCGTTGTTGCTCCGCCCCCGAGACTCGCGAAATATCCTGGAGTCCGACACGCTGGGGGAACCTGGAGGAAGAGGAGGAGGTGCACTTAAATGACTGAAGATTCATTTAATAAGGAGTCAGGTCGAACCACCGTGTGACGATGTGATCTAAGAATTTGAGTTTAGGTGAAGTTTGAGTCTGAGTCAAATAAACCTACAGAGTCGGAATCCAGATGGTATTTTTCAAAATAGAAAAGATTGTTCAATGGTGTAGGTTCATTTGATTGACAGCTTGGCACAGATAGATCCATCTGATCTGTCGGTAGGATTATGAATTCCTTAACAAATTGCTCCGCCCCTCCTCTGTTAGCCGTGTGTCCCGCTCACCGTCCGAGTCGCCGCTCATGGTGAAGTCGAGCATGGCGTGGCTGAACTTGTCCTCCGCCTGCTGCTTCAGCTGCTGACTCAAGCTCTCCAAGGCAGCTTTGTCCTGAACGGCACAAACAGTCGACAGTTGCAGAGGGTCAGCGGCTGAGTCACACGCCGCCAAAACCAGTGAATGAACCAAAACCACAAATCAGAACATTTTTCCCCACAAACAAAAAAAGCTGGCCAATAATTGCTGTTGCTTTCGTTGACCTCCAGTTGCAGGAGCGCGTCTGCATGCAAACACGCAGATGCATTTAGTGGGATGTTTACTGCAGTGTGAGCGTGCGGCGCATCAAATCCCTGTTTGTGTGGCGACTCCTGGCAGCCACCTGCGAGAGTGGAGTGCGGCGCTCGCCTCTCTCTTGCAGAGGCCCTGAGGGTCGACGCATTAGCGCCGCGTGGACAAGAGCGAGGCCACGCCGCACGGCCCCCTGGGTATTTATTACAACCAATAAAAAGCTGATTTAGCGAGCATTTACATGCTTAATGCAAGCGGCGGGCACGCTCTCCCCCTGCACACACGAGTGGCGTGCAGCTCCAGCGCCGGCGTGCTTTTTTTTTTTTTTTTTTCACAGTTTAATTACACGATTAAGAGCGCAACCCAAACACTGCGGTCTTCTCCAACGAGCTTCCCAAAAAGTGTCCCTCTCCATTTAGGCGTGACCCCTGCTCGCCGGCTGGCTGGGTGGAGGGGGGGCAGAATGATAATGAAATGCTTTTTCTCCTGTTTTAAGCTCAATGGACTTTAATTGTTAGAGATAATTTCCCCCCCAGAGTGGAATAAACAGACAGGAAGGAGGGAGAATAAAAGCCACCAACGCGGCGGCGCTCTAATTGTCTTCTGTTCAAACCATTTAAAAAGTATTTTATGTTCGATTTGCTGTGTTTTGATGACTGCATAATAACCTTTAATGAATTTGGGTTTTCTTGTATGTAAATCCCTCATTTACTGGGAAAAAAGGAACAAAATGTCTCCCAGACGTTTAGATTTTCAGATGAAACCCGCCGGTGCCGAAGGCTCTGCTGGTGAACGGGGAGACGGAGTGGATGACAGCCTAGTCTGACGTTAAGCCGCGCTGCACAACACCAGAAAAGTGGATTGAATGGCTGACACCGGAGCCAAGACACAAAGTAGTGACAAAACTAATCCTGCGAGTGTGTCGGGGATGACGCCGCCGCGTCCCCACGCCCAGAGCGCCGCACAAAGCCAAAGGGCAGGGGGGAGAGGATGGGGTTTGTCCTGCGTCGACAGGAATCGAAAAATGTATCTCCAAATCCTTAAAAAAACAAAATGATATCTTTTTAAAAACCAGTGATTTAGCTTAAAGAATGTTTCCGTATTAAAGTGTTGGTAAATGTCAGTTTTTCAGAGTTTCGGTGTCAAACTGCTCCGTCTAGATAAACGCTCTATGGAGACGAACACGGCGAGGCGCTTTCATGCTGCGGCGTTTGAAGTGTGTCACATCTGAGCAGAAAGAGGCAGAAAGACACAGATGGAGCTGTTGAATGTCAGCGCCGAGGATCCGTGCAATTTGAGACTTTTTTGAAGGATATATTTAGAGAACTATACGTTGAGTGTGAGGCACCAGCTGACTCTAAATGTGTTTAACAAATAACCACAATTTAGCAACGCTGCCAAGGAGCGGGCGCCGTCATTTCACATTACCGTCTCCTTGCAGCTTCGCCCAGCATGCGTGCACGCACACGTGCACACACACACAGGCTCGCCTTATAGACACACTCATTACCTCTGGGATGCCTCCGGTTTCACCTTATCTGCTCCTGTTTGCGCTCAACACATGTTCAGCCGGGGCATTGTGCGCCGATTTGCCTCCTACGTGGAGCGGCACGGACGGCGTGCGGCAAGACTAAATGTTACACGACGGAAACTGAGACGGCACGGCTCGGGAGGACTATTTCTGATTTATGGTTTTAGTTTCCAATAATGACTGAGGAGATAAAACACTCGTCTGTTTGTAACTCCCATGTTTGAAAGGAGCAGAATAATAAATATATATATACATACATAGAAAAATCACACTTTAATTTAGAAAACCTATAATGTGAAATCAAACATGCACAGAAGTTGCAGGTAAAATCTGCAGAATAATTCACATAAATAAAGCAATAAATGTCAATTGAAAATCCAAAGCATCAGTTATTTTAACACAAATAACACAGGAAATGGGTCACATTTATTCAGTGTTTTAATTATGGGAGTTTCATCATTTTGTATTGAATCGGCAGATTCAGGAAAAAACTTGACGCGTTTTCCTGAACCCTTTCACCCCGGCTGCAGTGCTGGTCCTCTTTAAATGACTGTAACTATTTCAGCATTTACCTAATTAACGTCCTTCATGTGGATCCTGAGCATTGAGTGTGACGCATCAGAACCCGTCTGATGGCGTTTGGACAGTTCTGCATAAAAACGGCTTCTCTTTGCTTCAGAATCTGTTGGAATTTTGTGAATCGGCTGAAGAGTTGCAGTCAGACAAAGAGTGTGTGTTTTTGTGTCGCAGGCGACACCTTCGGTGTTAAAGGAGCTTTTAACGGAGCATCGGATGAAATTACATTTGGAAACTTTAAAACATTTATTTTTCTTATTGAAGCTTTCAATAATTAAAAAAATGAGGGCTGCCCTAAACTGATCATAAAGCGATTTTCCCCAGCAAGTAAATTAGCTAATTAGCATCCGAGCAACGTGCTAATATCAGGACAAACGACACAAAAATATTTCTGCTGGTTCTGAACAAATTGCATTGTTTGCCACAGATGCTGGAAAGTTGATCAAAGTGCTGATTTGAGCTTAAATTATACCTCATTATTTCTGTTTCTGTTCCATTCAGTGCTTTATCCCTTTAGATGGATCCTTTTTTCGTCATTCTTACTGGTACAGTGACATTTCAAAAGTGCTCTTTGGTCTGTTTCCTGTTTTACTTCATCCGGAGTTTGATAGAAAATAAAGGAATTCCTTTAAATCCATGAATTAAAGTGGTTCTACAAAAACAGTCAGTAAATTTAGCTTTAATAAATCTGAAAAGACCGTGTGAGAATCAGATTTGCTTGTGTTACAGGCCACCTAGTGGTTAGCTGTGGAACTGACCGGATTCTCATTACTTTTGCTTCCACATGTGCTTCAAACAGGAAGTGTACCCGCTTGGTGAGCTGGTGTTTATATAAGTTGGCTTCCTTTCGCTCTCTTTCAAGCAATCTTGGATTTAATATCTAATCATCCTAAGTTTGATGCGTCTTTGTATGAATGTATAACTGCAGATTGTATTGTTTTGTGTATTATTCTGTGATTGCTCAAAATAAACCATTTCAAATCAAAAAATCAAATCAAACCTTGTCCGAGCGGCCGTTGTTGAGGCCCAGGTTGCTGACGGCTGCCACCTTGGCGTCCAGGACCTGCTGCTCTCTTTTCAGCTGCTCCTTCATCTGCCGGGCCTCGGCGAAGGCCTTGGTCACCGCCTCGTGGTCGTTCATGTAGGCCGTTGAGGACAGCGACGATAGCAAGTCTGCTGGGACCAAACACCAAGGTGCAGGAAAGCAGTGCGTCAGTCAAAGCCAAGCTGCTGCATGTCTGCAAGTCCAGAAACCCTGAGGCAGCTCCGTGTGAGTCTGTTTGCTTCCTCAAGCTAGCAGGGGGGTTTTCACTCCATTGCAAGCATCTGACCCATGAAGTGAAGACATTAGCATTCATGTTTGTTTCTCGCAGACATACATGGCATTTACGGAACACTTGGAGGTGAAACAGGGCGTGTGAGCCACTGCGCCTCTGGCTGGCCGCGCTTCATGCAGCAGCTCTCCACCTGCTTTAGATGCAGACCTGAGCAGCTCTACAGGACGAGTGTGTGTGCGGCGCTATCGGCTCGCTCCATCAGACTTCTCAACAAAGAGCCTCTGCTGCTTTATGAGGCCATTATCTGCGCTAATCCGCTGCGCTAATGCCATCTCAGGCCAGATTACCAGCGTCAGATTGGTGATGACAGAGCTGTGAACTCTTTCAGAAGTCAGAGCTGGAAAATCTGGATATGAGCGGGGGGGCAAGAAGGCGAACAGAGGAGTGAGAAGAAGAGGAGGAGTCAGATCATCTCCAGACTGACACACATAGATGCCACCTAACCTGCAGATTAAAGGGGCTTCACTTTAATCACTGCAACGTTCAGACAGAAGATTTGATGACAGAAGAGAAAAGTGACATCTGTCAGGTCAGGTTCGATGTGTAGCTGGACCGGATGGAGGAGACACACCTGCCAGGGCAGAGCAGATGTTTGTGCACATTTTCAGAAATAAAAGCAGCTTTTCAGGGGCGTCCGAACATTTGGTGGCTGGAATTCTCTGAGCCTTCTTTAAAATGTTTAGTGAAAATAGTTTTGAAACATGACTGTGAATTTCACATTTTTAGGTGGTCCAATAAAATGTTTTGTATTATTTATGATTAAATGCTCTCTGTTAAATAGTCTTTTTATGTCACAGCAACAGAAAAACAGCAGATAAATCTGTTCTTCTCATTTGGTCCCAAAGCCTCTGAGGGTCGGGGAGCCACAGCTTTTTAACGGCTTTAACGGCATTTAGCCAATCACAGTTAAGAAATCAAAGTCACTAGAAAAGTGTTCAGGAGCCGCGAACTATTGCTTTTTTTTTACAGTAGTAAAAAGTTGGCCGGACTTTGGACATGCCGTTCTAAGGTCTAGGAAATCTAGTCTTTCCGATGCTGAACCTGTGTTCTGTAAAAACAGATGAAGGGGGTGGAGCTCCTCACTGACCTTTCACCTGGACCTGAGTTCCCCCAAGGGAACATGGGAATAATAAATGATTTAGGCTTTAATATGATTTAATATTGTCCTTGTTTGTTTTACATGACATGTTTGAGCTCCTCTTCATCAGCTTTCAGATGGTTTTAGAGTTAACATAACAGCTTCTAAAGAATTTGCACAAAGGAATTCCAGCAGTGAGTTTATCCAAAAAGCTTCGTTTACATTTGCTTTTTGGATTTTATTTATTAGAACTACAGAACTCGTCTTTAGTCTGACTTTAGTCTGACTCATTTTTTCTTCGATGTTTTAGGCTGGACCAAAAACGTATCTGCACTTTGTCTTTATTTCTTGTTTTAAGGCAGTTTTTTAAGTATCACTGGTGATTTTTACTTTTGTATTCGCCTTTCTGCGATTTCTTTACGGCGCTTTTCATTGCCCTTTGTAAAAATTGTGCTTCAGTTTTTTAGTTTGAGTGTTTTTCTTTTGGTCCCTGTCATTTTTATCTTATTTTATTTTCTGATTCTACGTTTGCACAGAACATTTTTTTTAAACCAGATAATTTGATTATTTCAAGAAAATATATATTTTTTTTACATTTGTCATCCCTTCCGTCCATGTCAGTGCATGTTTCATACACCTGTCAAATATCTGACAGATGTTGAGGCATTGAAAAAATGTTTGCAAAGCTTAATCCTCATTTGAAAACTCATATTTTTTAAGACTCTCAGGGATCCACCTGTAGCAGGAAGTCCAGTTTTACCCGCCGAGCGCTAACGCGGTGCTAGCTGGAGGGCCTGAGCGCAAACAGATGGCAAAACTCACACAAATCATGTGACGGGGATCACACAGAAACTTTAAACACTGTAATCCATTTTTCCCAACAAAAAACATCTGGGACCGAGGATCCACTAATCTGATATTAAATCCGCCGATTTGTTGAAAAACAGTGAGATTAGCCAGTAAGTCAGAAAAAAACAGCGTTTTTCCTCTGAGGAGGGGGTGGGATTGTGTTTGCATGTGTGTGAACCTTTGTGTGCGTCGCTGTGTGTGTGTGTGTGTGCTGTCATTGTGTCATTAATGTTTGCGCCGTCCTGGCTCATGTAAGAGGCTTGTCTAATCTCATTGGCGATAGCTCCTGTCTGTCATGCACCCCTTCTCTTTATTATTCCCCCGCTTCATGAAAAAAGAGAGAGAAGTGCTAATCCTCCTCTCTCTCCTCCCTGCTATGTCTCTCTGTCTCTTTCAGCCACTAATAAACACAGAACAATAAAGCCGCCTGCAGGCAAACAGCAGCACGGAGGCAAAAACAACAACAACACACTAATTATAGCCCGTTACATACGTGTAATATTTGAACTATCCGTGCCGCCTGGAAAAGGGATTAGGAGAACAGAATTGTGACTCATTCATGTCATGTTCTGTGTGCGTATGGCTGCCTATGATTATGGTTCTGGCACCGGCAACAATGGTCCCACGGTGAGGAGGAGCACACAGCTCCAGTTGTCGTTAGCATTAGCGGAGCGGCTTCACCTGACCATGGTGGTCACCGTGGACGCCGCCCTCAGCCATGGACGGACGCTACCGTCTCAGTCCGAGACCATGCTACATTTTCACCTTTTGTTCAGCTGGGCGTAAGAAAACAGAATCTTACCAGAAAGAAACAAATAGTTTTAGCAACTATGAGATCAAAAGGAAGGATTTTCCTGTTTCTCTGTCTTTTTTCTAGTATCTTCCTTTATTTTTTGCTGCTTAACTCCACCTTCAATGTTTCATCTATTTTATCCGTTCAACTCTTCAAATGTTCAGCT
Organism: Oryzias sinensis; assembly: GCA_037389245.1. Lineage (NCBI taxonomy): Eukaryota > Metazoa > Chordata > Actinopteri > Beloniformes > Adrianichthyidae > Oryzias > Oryzias sinensis. The sequence continues at coordinate 1,021,741 of CM074507.1, forward strand.
CTTTCAGATTTTTCCAGCTTTGACTTTTAGTTCTTCAAATCCTTGAACTTTTCCAGATATTCCAGGATTCCTGCCTCCATTGAAATAAATGGGGAATCCTTGGTGCAGAAGCTCGCTGGTTCGATTCCCACCTCTGGCATTTTCCACCAACATGTCTTATTTGTTATTTCTGGTTAACTTTGTTCATTTCTTTATTTTATGACCCTTTAAGTTTCACTATAACATTCAACCTGCATTTCTTCTAGAAACGCAGCTCCTTCTAGTTTACATTTTTATAAAACCCATTTTCATACATTGTTTAATTCCTGCTTTTTACTGACTTGTTTTATTCATTAAGTGCTGCGTATCATCGACCTCTTTATTAAGCCTTTATGAGTTAAAGCTGAGGAATGCCGACTGCAGTGCAGCAGGACTGGGGAAGCGAGCCTGAGGATCAGTGGCTTTGGTCAAAAATTGGTCAATGTTTGCTGGAAACCCCCCCAGCAAGACCCCGAGGTAAAGGGGGTTGACTCAGACCACGAGGAGGGCAGCAGAGAACTGCTCTCCAGATAAATCCGCTTCATTGAACTTCTTGGATTGTTCTTCTCCTCTGACAGAAAAGAAGACGGCGAGACGTTCTAGGACGGGGAATCGTATTTTGTAATTGTTAATAAATGTAGCTGAAGACAAAGTTTCCAATGGTTTTCTAGCCGTCTCATTGGTTATCTTTGTCTACATTGGTGCTTGAGTTTGCTGGTACCAGTATTATTTTTTAACATTTGTTTAAACAGCATTTCTGTAGAATATTTCTAATCATCCACAAAGTCAGATTCTAAGCATTTAGTTCTTTTAATGTTTTTCTTTTATTTATGGGAACATTTTAATGCTGAGAACAACAAGTAAATATTTGCATAAATGATGTTTTGAAGTTTTCCTCAAAGAGTCGGATGGATTTATAAAATAAATCAATAAATACACTCTTTGCATTTATCTGAGACTTTTGAAAATCACTTTTCTTTTTACTTCACTGACTAATTAACTTCAGCAGAAGTCATAAAGTCCAACTTTTTTAGTCCATCCGGTAAACAATAAAGCATCTAAATCTCTATTGCATATACAGTACAAATGCAATATGAATATGTATATATACAAATATTTACATATGTATATAATTCTGTTTAGTCAAAGTGTAGCTAGAGCAGATAATCCAGAATATTGATGTATTTGTTTGTGATGTCAGTAGTTCATCTTATTATGATGTGAAAGGAGAGAATAGTTTAGATGTTCAAACCAAAGAAGACAACATTGATATATTTTTGGAGTTTGATCTTACAGTAGCATTCGCGTCCCTCCCCCCTCCCTCCCTACATATTACTGATGTAAAGTGTTGCATTTCGGTGAAGCGGCTTTTCTCTGCAGCAGAATTCGTTGGAATTTCGTTGAGTGCGTAAACGGTAGTGGAAAGAATGTAAAGACTGGAGCTAAAGCTCCCACATGAAAGCTTCATCTGTCCTCATTTGCTTCCGTCAAAAGACCATCAATTAGGTGACTGACGTCTGAATCCTCTTACCTATGGAGCTAACTCTGCTTGGCGGTCCTCCAATGCTTGAGGGGGCGCTGTGCTTCATGGAGCTGATGGGGCCCAGCTTGGTGGCGGCAGCGGCAGCAGCAGGGACCTGTGGGGAAGTTGGGGGGGAGTTGGGTGACTTGCTCTCGGTTGCCTTAGGCTTGGCCGACAGGTTCAGTGGCTGTGCACCCTCACTGTCCTGCAAAAACCAAAACAGCACAGTTTCGCTGGCTGGGACCACCGCAAGAATTTGGAGGTGGGAGGCGGGCAGAGGGGGACGCCCTCCTTCCTCCCTCAATTGGGACTAATTGAGCGGGGGGGAACCCCCATGCAAGGCAGCCTGATGGGATGACAAGGTGACGGGGTGCATGCCACTGCCTGTTGTGAACACGGCACAAACACAAACTGAAACGGTGCAGACCGCCCACATTCACATGCAAAGCAGAGGACTTCCTGTCCTCCGTGTCAGACGGACAGCTCATGCTCATGCTAGTGCCACACGCACATGCAGGGTCCAGCAAACAGCGTCATGGGGAAACAAAGAGGACCCTTCCTCAAAACCCATAGATGATCACACGTGACCCCAAGAACACGCCGCTTCCCGCCCCACACGCACTTCCACTCCTCGCAAAACACCCAACTTTTTCTTCCCGCTCCACGTTGTCGACACCAACAGTCTGGGCAGATTCGGTTCTGTTAAACGCGGTGTTAACTTCAACACAAACGGCCTTTAAGTGGATCAGCCGCTGGACCGCCGCGCACGTTATCGCGTTAACTGTCATGGCAACGTCACCCCCGCTGATGACCTAATCCAATCAGGGGAAACCTGAGAGGGTCACATGACAGGAAGGGATAAATTAGATCACAGAGGGAGCAGATGCTCACAAAGCACTCCGTGTAATTAAAACGCCGCAATTAAAAGCCAGATGCGACGAGGGACGACTTCACAGAGGAGAGAGGAAAAAAAGAAAAACAATCGGGACTCGCAGTAATAGATTAGAAAGTTCAAACCGGACAGGATTAAAAACTAAAAGTTTCTACAAAGCAGGTGTGAAAGTGAAACCTAACAACCAGATTATTTATCTCCATGTATTTTTTGGTCATTAGTCTAATTGCTGCTTAGCCAGTGTTAACCAGCATAGAGTGGGATTGAGCAGAAACAGAGGATTGTGTTCTGTTCACTCATTAAGGCCGACTTCCACTGATTCCCGCTCCTTAAGCCTTATGAGCCCCTCACAACTCAATTAAGCTCTTCCAATTAAGCCCCTGCATGTGAGCGTGCACGTCCGTGCGCGCGAGACAAGGGCTAACCGGATTGTCCTTCATTAGGGGGGGGTCTTTCTTTCTAAATAGACGCAGGACCCCCAAAGATGCCTTCAGCGAGACAATGGGCCGGAGAGGAAGAGGAGGAAAACAGGAGCAGGATCTTCTCAGTCCCGACCCACATTTTGGTGGCTTTGGCTGCCAGTCGGCTGAATATTTATTACAAACAGATAATGCCTCTTGTTGGGGGAGTTTCCTCTTCAAGCCAAATCCTGCGGTGGGAAGGTGGCCAACCTGAGCCATGCCAGTGTGGAGGAATTAGTTTAGACAGTGGAGCCGCGACGCTTGGACCGCCTTGTTCCAGAGTGTGTGTGCGTCACTGCCAGACATTGTTCAACAAGCTCTAAATCTCATGAAAGTGTGTGTGAGGACTCCAAAGCCTCTGGAAGGCTTGCAATCTTCAGTTAATACAATTGCCTTTGTGTCTGTCTTGGCTGCTGAAACGCTCTCCAGCTTTAGAGTGAACATGCAGAGTGACGGCGACAGCCAGAGGGACGCGCAGACACGGCGAGGAAGCAGAAGGGGCGCCACCGATGTGCGAGTGGGGGCCACATTTCACCGTGTGCAGGAGACGTCCGCAGAGGTTCTGCATGTCGTCACGCCAGCTGACCGTTCAATTAAACGCATTAATCCCTGTCCGCTCTTCCATGTCTGCGTTTTTCTGGCATCGCTCCGCCTGCGACCTTTGACCGGTCTCCATCCCGCCGCTCAGGTTCCTCCAGCCGAAGGTGAAAACCGCCGTCTGCTCGGACATGCAGTGTGGCCTTCGGGGTTAACCCTTTGGGGTCTGGCTGCTTCGTGGATTTTCTTTCAGTGGAATTTGCAGGTTTTCATTTCTTTACACTAGTTCGGTAAGTTCTGTGTCTTGATTGGCTGACGACCTCGTCAATCAATCTCTGCAGTCCAGAAAGCAGTTCTGAGTTCTCAGATCTTTGCTGTGCTTCTATCTAATTCTATCATGCTGGACCTAATTGTCATTTTTCTGCAAAGGTTTGAATTTGAGAGGGAAAACGGTGAAAACATTCAGGTCTTCCTGAAAAGCGTTCAGCTAAAACATCTATAGACCGATCAAGGAGGGACCACAGAGCGGCAGAACCGGACGCGTCGCTGACACATTCAGTCAAACGGTTTCTAGGTTCTGATTGTTGGTCCTAAATGACGACGCAGCTTTTTGCTTTAGCGATTTCCAATAAAACCAAGAACAAAAATCATGAGACGTATTTTTATTTCCTTTTTCCAAAGCATGAAGTCCACAAATCAGAGCTGAAATTTCCTGACAACCGGTGGAAAACCTCAAATCTACGGCTGAACGGTGTTATGACATCATAGCCCTGCATTGGCTTCTGAACATCTTGGCTCTGGCTTCTTTATTTTTACCCAGAATTCCAGTGGGCTACACTTCGTGGACTTTGCAGACCTGTTGTCATAAAGCACTTTTAAAAAGTATTCATCGCTTTAGAGTTATTTATACCTCAGCAGGCAAAAATGTAACTTTTGTGATTTTGGAAAAATTTCAAAAAAAAAAAAAAAAAGATAAAATATTTTTGTTTGAAACTTCTGACAATGTTGTGCTTTTGTCTGATATTTTAATCCAATATACACTAAGACCTGCATGAAGAAAAACTGGGTTTGTGGCACTCTAATTTGTTCAAATTCATTTTTTCTGACAGTAACATTTGACATTTATGTTTAAGCAAAAGTAAAAATCTATAAATGGATGCTTTGCATGTATGCATCAGCAGATGCATTGAAGAAATACATCAATGTTCTGTTCTGCAGGATTGGCATCTGTCAGACCCTCCAAAACCAGAAGAGACTTGGTTTCATGTCTGCAGCACGTCTGCATCTGTTCACGCACACACATCTGCTGTGATGTGGGTCTGCCGCCGTCCCTCTGCACACCTGCACGCGTGTGCACACCTGCATGTGTGTGCACACCTGCACGCGTGTGCACACGTCTCCGTCTGCGTCCTTGTCTCACCCGAGGGGAAAGCACTTAAGCGGCGTGCGCCTGAGTCCAAACAGCTGTGAGCGGCGCCCGCCACCGGCTCCAAATGACTCCAGACCCGAGGTAGGGCCCGCATGGGGAGCGCCTCTCTGAAATATACATGGCGTTTGGCCAAGGAGAGCCGGGGGAGGGGCTGAGCGGAGAGCTTCGGTGGTCAGTCTGGATGGGAAGACGCTGCAGAGCACTTATGGTGTTTGTGCACGGCTCAGCAGCCAATCCGCTGTGCGGCAGCGGTCGGAGAGGCTCTGCTCCCCGGTCGCTCACTCCTGCCGGACTCATCGCCGCCCCCTCCCCCTCCACAGGGCGCGACACCTGCCTGTCAACCCCACTCCATATATATGGTAATACGAAGTGGGGGGCAGTGGGGGGTTTGGCAGCAAGTGTGATGGAGATACGGGGAGGGGGGCAGCCTCCAGAGGTCAGCCCTAACAAGCGGTTGGCGTGCATGTTGGTGTGTGCACAACGGGGGCCGGAAGAAAGTTGTGATTAATAAAAAACAAAAAAAGTATTTCAGAAAAGAAAAAACTGGTGAAGTTAAAGAATGCCGAAGAATGTTGGTGGTCGGCCCAGATCTCTGCGGGCTTCGGCGTGTCTGTGGGGATGGGGGGGGGGCCATTTCCCAGCACAGGTAGGGAGATATTCATAGAATTCCACCTGGATGGACTCCAGGCTCCTCCCTCCCTGTCATCCCTTTCAGGCAGCCAGCCGAGAAAAGCTGCCGCCGCCGCCGCCGCATCCTCAAATCGAGCTTTCAGAGGGAAGTCTGCTCATCTCAGCAGCAGACGCTGGAGGAGCTCCTCAACATGCGTGTTTGAGAGGAAGGAAAGAGGGACGATGGGGGTTTTACATGTCTCTCATCTAGAAGACAATGGGACATCCCAGGACGTTTCTGTACAAGAATACAGTTTGAAACGTTTGAGGAAAAAGTCACAGATTCAGGACAATCTGTGTGCCGACGGCGTAAACGGCGCCGCCGCCAGAAATGCAGCCGTGTGGGTCAGGTGTGTTCTTCTGAAGACGATGCTGATGGAACCGCTTACGGTGCAATCTGAGACACCATCCAGGGTTATTAATAAGTCAGTCTTTGGCTCATAAATACACTTTATTCTTGTAAACGATTGACTTTTGGACTCATTTCATTTTTAGGACTTGATTCTCGTAAAATGTCGACTTTTCCTTTTTCACCCTATTCTCAGAATATAATGACTTATTTCTCATAATTTTAGAACTTTATCCTAGTAAAATAACAATTATAAATGTTTTCTCATGAAATATTTGCTGTAGTTTTCGTGAACTGATCCCATCGGAATCTAAAGTTTTGCTTTTCAGGCTCTGTGATGAGCAGAGATGCAGCAGAACGGAGGGACATGCACGGAAACGAGCACGGACGCAGACTCCTCTCCTCACCTTGGTCTTGTTTGCAGGGGGGGGGCTGCGGCTCTTGTCGCTCTGCGGGTGGCTGTTGGTGGTGGGGGAGTGGGTGCCCAGGTTGGCCTGGGGAGGCAGGTTGCCGCCGTGCTGCTGTTTGGCCCCCGGGGAGACCTGCATGGCCGCCAGCTGAGCCGCATACAACTGCTGTGGGGGGGGGACAGACGGGACGGGCAGGGAGGGGTCAGAGAAAGAACGGAAGGGGGGCAGTAAGAAAGAGGAAGGGGTAAATGTAGGGGAAGGAACGGAGAAGAAAAGGACGACATGAATAAATGAATACTCCAAAGAGAAAAAAAGTCGGCTAAAAAGCTCTGGAAGAAGAGGCCATTAGTGGCCCGGCCTCTGTTTGTGTGACGGGGGGGGGGCACCGCCGCTGTCAGCCCCCCACCCCCACGGGAGAAGCGCTAACAGCGTCTCTGACAGGCTCAGAGATGGCCGTGTCCCCTCCAGGTGCATCGTGGGAGACGGGCAAACGCTCGGCCTATCCAGGTCACGCCGGAGAGCCCCCCCCCCCCCCTCCAGCTCAAGGTGAAAACGCAGAGGTGATGAAGAGGAGCGACGAAGAGCAGGCGCTGTGGAAAAACAAGTGTTCTCCTCACACTTTAATTAATGTCCAATTAAATGAAAGCATTATGGTGGGGGCTCCTGGGGTGGGAAAATACTCCGTTTATTTGTGCTGCACAGTCTGTGGCCAGGATCCGTTTCCAAATCTGGACGGAGCTCCAGGTTTGATCAAAAAATGTGGCCCCCCCCCCCCTTCATGTTGACTGATCCAGATCTCTAAGAGGCTGTTTCCTCTAAAAAGCAGCAGAATGTTGTTGTTGTTGTTTTTGTTGCCGTCTTATTTTTTGAGTGATTTCTGTTGATTTCTGGTCATTTTCTGGAAGAAGACCATCGTTTTTTTTTTGTGTGTTTAGTTTAACGTCCGTCCGTCTGTCGGAGCTCGGCTGTTGGCCACAAAGCCGGGTTTATGCACACGGACCGCGGAGAGATACCTGCCCCCCCCTCGCTGACACCTCCAGCTCCATCCTAAACCAGGACTTCCTGAAACGCATGTCAGCCTCACCGTCAGTCACGGCGTTCCTCTGAACACGTATGACGTGTTTTTCTACACGTTAAGACATCAACCTGAACACAGAGGTTCTTCATGGTTCTAAAGGTCCTTAGCTGTTTATGTCCCTATAAATGGGGCTTTGGCGTCTTGGAGCCAGCGGCTACGAGGGCTGGGAGGGATCACTCAGTCCAGTTCCCATATAGAGTCTATGGTCTGTTTTCACTCCCCAGTCAGTACGCCTTCACCATTTGACAGGGGGGGGGGTCCAAATCTACAATTCAGCATGCTGGATGGTCCCGCACTATATTTTAGGGAATAGCGAGTAACTCCAAACGGGGGGAGGGGGGTGGAGTTTTCAGAGCTTTGATTGGTTGGGGGGAGAGCTCAGATCAGGTTCTTGCAATTAGCTGCACTGTAGCTCCTGATGAGGACTGGATGGGGGGGGGAAGGTGCAGTGGAGCATGAACCTCCCACCTCCTTTCTCCTCCCCAGGCAGCCCCCCCCAGCGATTGGTGGTGTGTATTCCCGGTCGTGCGTCTGTGGGTCCCGCCATGTTCGGACCAGTGGTTCAAAGGGCCTCTTTATCCGCGGACTGAATGGAGTTCCATTACGCCCCCCCACTCAAAAGCCTGCTCAATGGGCCGGCGAGATGTGACGCACACTTCTCTCTCGCACACATGTGGAGGGCTGTGGAGCGCGCCCAGAGCGTCGCCACGGCGACACTCATTTCAACAAACAGGAAGTGACAGCGCGAGCGCCGTCGGGGCGGCTGGGGGAGCAAACACACGCGTCGGCCCCGGACGCAAACGAGCGCACACACGATGAGCGAGGAGGGGAAATGCCACCGCGGCTGAGCTTCAAATGTCACTTGTTACAAACATTCAGACCTGCAACGTCGGCGCCGGGACACGAGCAGCGCGTCTCATGACACCATCGAGCTTCTCGGGTCAGAAGGTGACCCGTCATCGATGTCCGTCCTTTGCCTCGGTTGCAATAAGCCAACTCTGTCCTCCTGTTTTGCTGCCGCTAAGCCCAAAGCGATCTGAGTATCTGTGTGTTTGTGAGCCTCCGCTCAATAATCTGCAGCTTTGCTCAGATTATGAAGCGGCCTGATCTCTGTTGTCCGGGTTCGCTGGACGGCAGCTGGAGCGCCATTGTTTACACAGACAGCAGCATGGATTTGCATGGATTGGACTGTTTTCCGCAGTGTTTGTTTCATTGTTAGGGGCAGAAAAACAAGCATCTGTGTGCACTTTTGGGGAGTCATCTGATAAAAAACTCTGTCAGATTGTGGGTTGAATCTGTTGAACCTGAAGTCTTTTAGCAAATAGAGAAAAGTATTATTTCTTTATGCAAACGGTTGTGAATCAGGAGCAGCTGAAAACATGCTGTTGGAAAAAGATCCTCGGTTATTTGTTTCATACGGACTACGATCGGTGGCCCACAGGCGCCCCGCTCTGCTCCGTAACGACATTAATGCCGTCGTTTTTGAATCTGTACGGCTGGACAGACAGCTCCAATATCGCTCACCATTTTTGTTGCTCAGGTAATGTTGGGTTGGGGTTGAGAGAGGCTGTAAGCTAGTGGGAGGGAGTCTAAACAAAAGGCATGATGGGAAATGAGCACAGGCAATGCCAACGGAACTGAATCTCTGCTAAACTCCTGCCGCTCTGGTGACACTATGTCCCAGAAAACACCGTTTCTTTGGACATTTTGGCTAAAAACTGCATCATCTTCCTTTTTAGCAGAAGCTCAGGAGTTGAGGCTTTGTGGAGCTTCAAATGCTTCAGTTGACGACTTTTCCGGTTGAATTTGACGAATAGTCCATGAAGGAGCAGCATAAAACGTTTTGCTCGTGCGGCGGAATGTGCTCAAGTGTAGAGTCAACTGTGTCCGCGGCCCCCATTGATTTCCCATTGAGTGAGGTGGCCGCATCAACACCCCAGCAATCCTCCCCTTGGAGAGAAGTGCCTGGCTGTTATCCGTCTCCCTCCTCAGATAAGGCTGGCTGCAGAAACGAGCTGCTTCATTGATTTCTCTTTTACCTTCCCTCATCTGTTCCTCCCTCCGCCCGCCGTTGCTCCGTCTCCGGTGTACAGTGCGGTAATCCAGGACAATATGTTCCAACATCTGCCTCTCCATATGATGCCTGACCCGCGCTATTGACCCTCTTTATACCTCGTGCGCGTCTTTCTCTTTTTTCCCCGTGTCCTCTATCTTTCTCTGGGTTTATCCTTTCAAGCGCTCATCATTTGGTACTTTTCACTGTTATCTCTGCTTCGCTCTCTTGCCTGGATAAGTGGATTTTTTTTCCCACTCGCTATCTGTCCTTCTCAGTACATTTGTGCGATGTGGACGATAGTGTATCATTGATATCAAGGGTCAATAGGGAGCCAGATTAACATGCTCTAATGCACAATGTCACACTCATCCCTTAGATTAAGAAGCTAAATGGCAGCCTTGAACGCGCCAAAGCTGCCTTGAAAACCTTGCAGGATTCTGCGTTAAGCTGCCGTTGACTAGAAGAGCCACTCTGCAGATTTCTATGGACGGGTGTTAGAGAAGAAGCTTTAAACTATTGAGATTAATACATATATTTCCAAAAAGTGCATTTAAAGCTGTGCTTTTGAGGGATTTTCTCAATGTGTGCCTATTATGTAGTGGAAGAAGGTCAAAGGCCGCGAATTCCAGCTCCATATCAAGAGTGGAGCTTTCTTTATGATTAACTCCAAGTACTCAATTCTTGGAATTACACCAAGATCCTTTTTCATTTATAGCTCAAACCTCCATTTAGGGATTCAGATGATGAACTCACAAAGGAGCCCACCAACCCAACCCAAGGACCGGGGGCTGGACTTTTCCTCCACGTCTTGCTAGGAACCATATCTGGCAGGACTTGTTTTCCAGTAATCCTGGTTCCACTCTTTGCTGATTAGCTAGATCAGGTGATTTTATTCTCTGAATGACTGGACACACCTGATCCAGGTAATCAGCTGCAAACAGGTCAGAAGTATCTGACTGAAAAACACGCAACTTCTCTGACCTTCAGAATAATACCTCTGAAATAACCCCACAGAACATTTCCAAAAGTGGAAAACGTCTTGAAAATGATAGTTAAGGATTGTAGAGAGGGCAGTACGATGGCTTCAGAAGTTAAAGTGATGTTCGAAATAGTCTCTAGGTCTAGTGTGTGTGCGGTGTGTAGTGTGTGAGTGTGTAGTGTGAGTGTGTGTGTGAGTGTGGTGTGAGTGTGTGAGTGTGTGTGTGAGTGTGTGAGTGTGTAGTGTGAGTGTGTGGCCCTACAACAGACTGGAGACCTGGACAGGGAGTCTGATGCCTTCCCCCAACAGAAGCTGTGATGGCCTCCAGTCACTAGTGACTCAGCTGGTGGTGGAACTGGATGGATGGAGGTAAAACATGCAATCTGTTTGGGGTTTTGCATCAGGACACACCTGAACCAGGTAATCAGCCATGAAGGGCAGGAACATCTGGAAATCCTGCAGACTTTGGCCCCCAGGCCTGGAACTGCCTACCCCTGGTCTAGTCTGTTGTTAGTGTATCGTGATGTATCTGCAGGGCTAATGTCAGTTCCGTGTTGTTTGAGTGTCGCTCACAGCATGTTCATGGAAGGAGGAAAAACATTTCACGTATAGAGGCAAAATCTCTACATGCAGTTTTAGGGACGTTGTGGCCGGAGCATTAGTTGGTGGTTTGGACTGAATCAAAGCTTTTCCCTAGACTGTTGGTTCTGCAGAAGTCAAACACTAATAGATGAGAAAACGTACTTTAATTGAAAAATTCTCTTGGAAGTATTTTTCTTGCATCAGCAGAACTCAAGGTCAGTTAGCCGGAAGAAATGTTAAAATGTTACTTTGGATTAAAACTGCCTTAGCGATCTATACAACGGCATTTGTGGCTTGATTCTTTCCTTTCAAACAGTTGAAATACAAACCTTAAATATGACATAATGAATAAAGCTGTGAATCTGACTGCCGTGTTTCTACGGCGACCTCGCGCCTGACGCCTCAACCAGAAGGACCTCCTCATCAAATGAGGCCGCGGAGACAATCCCCAAGGAAATCCATCTGCAGCCGTGTTAGCCCGGGCAAATCTCTGTCTCTCTGACAAAGCCCTAATCTCTGCGGACAAACCTGTTTGTGGAAGCGTGCATATTGAGAGGCAGAAATCTGTCAGTGAGATGTCTGCATTTCCCCTTATTTTCCTTTAATCCAATTGCAAGGTGGACAAAACTGTTCAAGTGGAGATTTTGATTGCAGCTGAACATATGGATGGCTAGATTGAAGCGGCGGTTGCAGACAGACAGCGTTATTCCCGGCGTGGACGCGCACGTGAGTCTTAATCAACCCAACGGCGACAGCGGCAGAGTTACGCTATTCTCTCAGTGGAGTCCGGCATATGGGCCGACGCGTTTGGCTGACAGGTGCAAATGTGTTACACATAAACTCCGCCTGACCTTCGACCCGGTTTACCCGCCGCCGCTGCATAGAGGCGATAAGACGGGGTGGAGATGTGTGTGTGCCGGAGCAGCTGTTTCCCTCACACATCGGCACGTTATGCTTCATTATTGTGCCGCTCAGAAGGCAAAGGGTGGTGGGTTATGGTTTCTGGAGCTTAACGTGTCTCAAGCAAGCCGCTGAGAAGACGGCCGTCCTTTTAGGACGGACATGGATTTTAAAGATCTTAACTTCTGGTTCCGGGTTCACGAGCCTGTTGGCTGCTCTCACAACAATCTTCAAGCGACTTAAACGTTGATTATCCCAAAAAAAAGAGAGCTGACAATGACCCAGAAGAAAAAACAAGCAACAAGTGACAACGATGACATTAAAAACATCCTTGAGGACGTCCAGGCTAAGCTAGTGGAAGAGTTCCCAAGAAAAAACCAGCAACCAGATAACCGGGTCCACATTCTGGAGGAAAGAGTGGACGATGTGGGACAAGAAACAAGGATGAATACAGTCATTACATAATAACTAAGTAATTCATCTCTGTCATGGGAGTTATTGATACCTAAGGATTCTTAATTCTGTCTGATAGAAGTTATGAACCTGATAATAACCAGTCATGTAATCAAATGGTGACAGTAGAACAGGGTGGGATTCTAGAAGTTCACTTCCTTCCACTCCCTTCAAGCAATCTTTGATTTAATGTCTAATTAACTCTAAGTTTGATTCGTCATTGTATGAATGTATAACTGAAGATTGTATTGTTTTTGTTCATCATTCTTATTTGATTGCTTGAAATAAACTATTTACAACTTTTTTTAAATCAAATCTTTAAAATACCATCCCTCCCTCCCTCCATCATCCATCGATCTATCCATCTATTATCTGAGTAAAGACGTATCCCCACTAAATGACATCTGAGGTCCCATCAGAACCCCCCCACACCTCCTTTCTGCACCTCTGCCCTGGTGTTAGCCATCAATCCTATTGGCCTTTAATGCAGGACAGAGCCTTCAGCCTTCAGCCTTCGGCCTTCGAGGCTTCTTCCCCCGTGGATTTCTATCCTGGATGCCACCAAACGTCATGTGACACCTTTAAACTAAAGTGTTTCTGAATTGTGTCCCAATAAGTGACAAAAGAACGATGGATTCTTTTTGTTGTATTACATTAAAGCAGGTTTTCTATCAGCCAAATGAAAAGTTTCTATTACTTGATTATAAGAAAACTTTATTTTTTCATATTCTAGTTTTTATGTTTGGCATTTACACCCCCCCCCCCCCGGACTTAAAAACCAACCTACTACCCACTGAACCGTGATTTCTGAAGGTGGAATCCCTGGTTTCTTTGCCTGCCAAAAGGGAACGCGTTGGAAATGTACCTGCAGCTGTAGGGGTCCCAGGCCAGGCGTGGCGGCGGCCATTGTTGTGGGGATGAGCTGGAGGGGGTAGGGGTCACCTGAGGAGACAGGTAAGAATCCGTTACACATTTTATCCTGGTCCTGTTCTCAAAACAAAGAGCTGATTGAAAAGGATCATATTTGTGATTTAGAAAATACACTGGGCAGGCCACAAGCTCCCTGCTCCTTCAGGGGTTGACATAGCCCAGAGATTTGCACTGGCCTACAGGGCCAGTAGTTTTTAAAAGTTACTGACCCTGCCTGAAAGTTACTGACCCTGCCTGAAATTTACTGGCCCGACACCGCGCACAGCGCAACCCGCCGCCACAGGCGGCACCCAAGCGACGGACGCCGCAACTTTAGGGCATGCCCCCCCGGAAAATTTAAATATGGTGGAATTTGGTGCATTCTGGTGACATCTAGCAGTTATTTCTACACTTTTCAATGAAAATAAAGCATATCAAACTTAAATCTCCTCTAGTCTGTTTCAGATTTTCTGAAGAGAGCACTGCAGTGTAGGTAACACTGTAGTAGTGTAGGTAACACTGTAGTAGTGTAGGTAACACTGTAGTAGTGTAGGTAACACTGGAGTAGTGTAGGTAACACTGGAGTAGTGTAGGTAACACTGGAGTAGTGTAGGTAACACTAGTAGTGTAGGTAACACTGGAGTAGTGTAGGTAACACTGGAGTAGTGTAGGTAACACTAGTAGTGTAGGTAACACTGGAGTAGTGTAGGTAACACTGTAGTAGTGTAGGTAACACTAGTAGTGTAGGTAACACTGGAGTAGTGTAGGTAACACTGTAGTAGTGTGGGTAACACTGTAGTAGTGTAGGTAACACTGTATTAGTGTAGGTAACACTGTAGTAGTGTATGTAACACTGGAGTAGTGTAGGTAACACTGTAGTATTGTAGGTAACACTGTAGTAGTGTAGGTAACACTAGTTAAGGAGTTTTCATGCTGCTTCTAATCACTGCTATTTCACATTTGTTCCTAATCAATAGTTTACTTTTTTGCTCTGACTGCCTTGAGGTTTTGCTTTTTTTTACTGTTGCAAAGTTACATTTACTTTTTAAATCCTTAATTACTGTTATGTTGTTCAAATTTGCAGAGTTAATTGTTTAAAGTTGCAAAGTTACTTTTACTTTTTAGTTACTTTAGTTACTTAATTAAATCAAATAATTGAAAAATTAATAAATTGAATTACTGAGATCATTCAGCTTTTGACTAGAAATACTTACTGCTTACAGTGTTGTAAAGAAAAACAAAATGAAGTACTTTGATATTCTACTGCATGTGAGTCTGAGATTCAGGTATTTGGAGTCTTTGGCTTTGATTCTTTGACATTCAGCTTAAAGCTTAGTGCATACAGCTTCATCTTCAGTGCATTCATTGAATGTCTTGCTGTCCATACGACTAATTCCACCCATTACTCCATCTTGAGGAGGTTTGAGAAACATCTTTGTGCGTTTGTTGTCTCCTTGTCCAACTTCCCAAGCTATTTTCGCGCCATTAAGTTGCTCCGACGGAACAGTGTTACAGTGTTTGCTAGTGCGAAGCGTGCGCACCAGGTGACCAAAACAATCATGGCGGACGTCAAACTTTCAAAGCGATGAAGACGAGGTAAATCTACACATTTTCGCAAAATATGCTTTATTGAAAAAGGTGAAAAAAATATTAACCGTTAGATATTTTAGTGGCCCGAGCGGACAAGTGAAAAATAAAGTCTTGTGGTCCATACTGCTCAGAAACAGGACCGGGCCAGAGAGCTCTGGGTGACGTGGAGGGGGGGCGGGGTTGCTTTGCGCCAAAGATCCCACCCACAAATCCAGAGGCAAATCTCTAATGGACGACTGTTTTGTTGTTGACTTTCTAAAATCCTCCTCCTGCTTTCTCCCATCTCACCCCCCCCCCGCCCCCCCACAGTCTGTACTCTGTGTTCACGGCTCTAATGAAAAGCCTGATTGTTTGTCGTCCTCTTAATGCCGCCGGACAAAGAGCAGAGAGGTGAGGGGATTCTGATAAAGCCGTAATTAAGAGCCACGGCTGGCAATTACTGCCCCCCTCCCCCAACACCTTTTTCCCCCCTCTCAACTCTGCGTCAACCCCCGTTGGTTCTGCTAAACTGCAGAACTGCAGCCCCTCTTGTTGTCTCTCCTTCCCTTTCTTCTCCATCTGGACCAGAAAGCGATAACTGTTTACGGACGGATGCAGAGAGACGACTCAGGTTGGATCACGGCTTGGTGTGTGTGTGTATAAGGGGGGGGGTTAACCCTATAATCACTGACAAACGAGGGGGGCGGGAAACAAAAGGTAAAGGTAGACGGATGCTGCATCTAATTGATGGACGGACCAAACATGACTCTCAGCTGTTGCCGCCGTCCGAGTCCGGATACGCTCGTATGCCTAAAAGGACGCCGCTTTTTAATTCATGGAAGGTCTTGAACTCAGAAAATGTGAGTCTGGATCAGTGCGTGAGCACCCGTGCACCCTCCCTACAACATATTTTCCCATATGACTCTCTGCAGAACAACTGGAAAGAAAGCCGAGACATTCCTGTCTTGTGTTGGGGGGGGGTGGGGGCATTAAAGAATTATTTCAGGACTGTGTATTCTAGGAGATTGGTCTTTTTCTTTGCGTTCTAAGACAAACATGAGTCCAGTGGATATTTCTGCTCCTCCTGGGGGTGACTGGAACAAAGCAGAGGGACGCGGCAAAGCAAACATGTTGCTCTTGGCTCATGGACCCAGACCTTCGTGGACTCGGCGGAGATTTCTCACCGACAAATTCGCTTAGGATGGAGAGAGAAAGCTGGCTTCCTCAAAGAGCCACACGCGTGAAAACATGGAGTTTCTAACATGTTTTGCTGCATTTTTCTCATGATGGAGGTTATTTAGAAAGAGAATTGAGCTTAATAATTGCTTTGTTCTAACCGCTGTGAAGTGGATCAAGATCCGACATGTGACATAGACATGACGATGGGCGGGGCCACAAGCTCCCTGCTCCGCCCAATTCCGATGCACTACTTTAAGACACGCTATTTTTGGTACTGCCGCTCTGCAGAAACTATGTCCTAGATGACGACAGGTTATTGGATTTCCACTAAAAACGGCATGTTCATAATGAAAAGACCTCTGGGAGAACTTAAGAATAGATCCAGAGATGATCGGACCGGCTATTGTAAGAATCTATGTTATATTAACAGAAGCTAAATAAAAGATAAAATCTACTAATTGTTCTTAAACAATTTAAGTTTTTGAAAACATGCAACAAAAAGAGGTGTTCTATTTTGTGGGAAAAATTTGTCAAATTTTGAAATGAACCATATGTGCAGGAAAGGCGGTTCTAAATAAAATGTAACAATACTCTGGTAATTTCTACCTGATTTAAAGACAATTAAAACTTTTATAATGTAGGAAAGTTTTGCTTAAACATTTTTTGTAAAACAGAATATCCTTATTTTTTATTTTTGTTTTAATTTAGTTGCTTTGAGAGTTTATTGTAAAAGCAGGCCCCAAGAAATAAGTTAAACCTGTTAAAAAAACAAACATTTAAATATGAAGGCTTTTTAGCACTGGTGGAAAGAATAAGAATTGTATTTAAAGCAAAAACACTAAATTAGTCACCAAGAAGCTCACTTAAATTCTGGTTATTTGCTTTAAAACCTTCTTTAAAAAAGATTTTTTTCCTGCAAAACGAAATAAGACTTTTTTCATTGACACCAGGCCTTCTACGGCCCATAGATTCGGCTTTTGCAGCGTTTATTCGCCCTGGCGTTGCAGGTTTAAAAACTTGATTTCTATGTGGGATCTATTCCTGCCTTTCCGCGTGCTGTGAGAATATGTCCCAGCACAATGCCACACATGTCCTATTTGGCGGTCAGCAGCCCATCGCGCATCAGTTTCCCCCACCAGTTTGGAAGTTGCCAGAGAGTTTTCGGCAGCTTGCACGGCATGCCAGTCCAGTCGGAGGCTATGAGGCAGCTAAAAGACGAGCCCGCCGCCGGAGAGGGTATTTACGTGGGCAGTGGGTGTGGGTGAAGACGCCACTAATTAAAATGGATCGGACTTGTTTGGGAAGCTGTGAAACTCAAAGTGGGGTGGGGGGGTTGAATTTGCACCATTTTTTTCTATTATCCTCCCGTGTTTGACATGAGAAAGCGCTCGCTGGCTGTCTACGTGTGCGTTAGCGTGTGTGGGCGGCACTGGAAACACGTTCTGGCTGCGTCCCGTGTTAATGTGAGGAGAACCTGGGGCAGGCCACATTAGACCCCACCCCCTGCTCAACTCCCCACCCCTCTAAAATCCCCCCCCCCATTGAGCATTTCTTCCCAGCATTCCCTGGCATGCACCAAACTCCCTTCCTCAATTTCTATGTGTCTCTGTGTAACATGGTAAACAACACATTGCCACACAGCCGGAGCGTGATCGCCAAAAAAAGAAAAGAGTCCAGCAGAATGCCTCCATTTACCTCAAATGAGACGAGAACAACGGCCAAGAGGACAGAACCAGAACGGCAGAGACACAAGTCTGCAACAGGACTGTTTTTCTGAAAGAGGAGCAACTGGTCTCCCAGGAGGAGGAGGAGGAGGAGGAGGAGGAGGAGGAGGAGGAGGAGGAATCTACCTTTTCCACTAGAAACACATCACACATGCAAAGACACGCCCCTGACTGGATGCTACTCACTGCAGCCGGGCTTGTAGTTGAACCCCGGGGGCATGAGGAA
The DNA here is from genome assembly GCA_037389245.1 of Oryzias sinensis. Lineage (NCBI taxonomy): Eukaryota > Metazoa > Chordata > Actinopteri > Beloniformes > Adrianichthyidae > Oryzias > Oryzias sinensis. The sequence goes on from CM074507.1 coordinate 1,039,683, forward strand.
GCCCTGCTGGGCCGCCGCGGCCGCCAGGGTCCGCTGGTCTGGGGGAAAGACGGGGATCATGAGGGGGGGCAGCTGGCCCTGGACCTGCTGATGAAGGCGGGGGGGGGCAAAAAAAAAGACAACAGGTCAATGCAAAGAGAAGAACTTGAATGTGGAAAAACTTTGTCAACACCAGAAGAACACCAGAAGCTGCCAAGTCTAAGCATAGAGTACAAAAACAATCTACTATCTTCTTCGGACTATAGATCGATAGATGGATGTAATTTATTCCAGACTTATAGTCCAATCAATAAAGTACACAGACCCACTACATTAAAAAGGCACAGCATCAATAATACACAACTTGAGGTACAGTATATGAAAAATTACAACAGTTAATGAAAAAGAAATTAATTAAAAAGTATAAGAATAAAATAACAAGATAAAAACATTACTTATACAAACCACACCATAAAACATTAGTTACAATGACAAATAAAAAGTGTTTCCATAAATTTGACTGGAAGCCTATGGCACTAAATCTAATGTTACTTATGGCCAAGATGAAGCATTCAATCTGCAGATAAACGTGAACAGGAGTGAGCGCATGCAAGCCCAGAGAGTGTTCATTCTGAGAGAAACGAACGGCTCACTAACTCTCCTCCTTATTTAAAAGCACTCTTAGCAGATCATCGTACGCCACCTGCAGCTGTCTCATATTCGCCCAAAGATGAGCTGTATACAGAGGAGTACAAAATGCTTTAAATAATGTCACCTTGACTCCTTCTGTACACATACCAAACGTTCGAAAAAGAGTGTTGGCTTGGCCAAATACCACATCACACTGCCTGTAGATGTCTGCGTCATCTGACAAGTCTTCTGAAATGACATGCCCAAGACACTCGATCTTATTAGTACACACAAGCACAGCATTTAATAGGTACAAATCAGGGAATTTTTGGTTTTTGTCTTCTTCTGTCCAAGAGATCATAATCAAACTTTTTTGTGCGTTAAAATGATGTCATTATCAAGCCCATAAGCTGAACAGCAATTCTTGAAGACCAGCAAAACTTAGACTCAACCCGACTAGATCGTCAGCATACATCAAATGGTGATTATGAGATCTATAATTACAATATTATATAATATAATACATTTTGAGGGACATTTATTTAACAAAATACAGGAACAAGAACGGAAATTTCATTTTTAAAGACAAAATCATAATTACCAAATAGATATCAATCATAAACTGAATATTTATTGTTGCTATTTATGCTTTTAAAATATTACATATAAGTTGCACCTTAAGGCAAACTATGCACAAAAGCCAACTTACACAGTATTTACTGCATATGAACACAGTACTTGTTGACCTGTCACCACCAATGACTGTTGAGTGTGGAGAGTAGATATGGTCATGTGACCGATTCACATTAATTGTATACACGGTTGAAAAGTTGCACTACATCAAAGAATGTGTGTTATTAAGGTGTTGCCGGGGACATCTCCACCATTAAAGGGTTAAACGCGGGCCGTTATACAGCTGATAATAAGAAAGAAAAGGTACATACAAATCTATCAACAGATGATGTCATTTAGCAAATCAATGTTAATCAAACTAGGCTGTAATGATGTTTGTGTCGTAACATTGGACAATTTTACAAAAAGTAAAATGGGACTGAGTGTAAAGAAACGTCCTTTTTAGTAAGTTGCAACCACACGGACCACAAGCCCCCCGCTGCAAGCTCTTTAGCAACAGGGAGAGGAACGGGGGCGGGGTTGCTCAACCCCAACGGTGTGAAAATGACATTTTTTTTATTTTGGCTAAAAACTGCTTAATCATGATTAAAAGACCACTGGGAATGCTTTCAAAGGGGATTGGTGCGGCACTTTAAATCAACACAACCAAACAAAAGTTTTAAAGAAATGACTAACATTCAATATTAAACCTCAATACACAATATAATGGCTTTTAGACCAAACTGTCAAACACGTCGGGTATTTTGGGTTCCTGGTGGTTAGAGTCCCAAAATCTACAGAAACGCACAGAAGATCTATTCATTTGAAGCAGAAAGTAAGTCACAAGGACAGTCCACTAAACCCTAACAACAGCTGGCCTTGTGTTCTCTCCTGCAACAAACAAAACGCAAACACAGCCGTCTCTGCACGCCTGTCGGCAAAACGCCACACGACTTCATAACGTCTCAAGGATTTTAAAAGGAGGAAAAAGCTCCTCTGATGGGTAACTTTGGCAGGGACGTCAGGAGAGGGAGCGGAAGAAAGGGAAGGAGACGGCGAGAGGAGTCAGAGACAGATGGTTGAGCTAAACAGCATTCTGCCAAGAACAACACACAAAGACCTACGCTTGATGGACTGACTGACTGACAGGACAAGGAGGAGGAGAGGAGGAGTGGAAAGAGGTGAGTGGTGGAGGAATGTCATGGATCCAACTTTGTTAAATCATTTTTAAGACTTATCCAAAAGCTCATTAGTAGGCAGATCGTTTCCACCAGTAAGGTTAGAAGTAACCACAGCATTAATAACACACACTTTAACATACCTCTTTAAATATTGTTGCAACCAACGTCAATCAGCTGATTGTAGAATTTTCTCTGTGACAGAATCAGCTGATTGACGTTGGTTTCATAAACCCTTCACATCTGTACAGTGTTGTATATCAGCGTAAGGCTACTTCAGAATGGAATTATGTTTATAGCATAAAGTTGAAGAGTTACGCTGGTCAAGAGAACTCCAACACTAGAGCTAAAGCTCTGCTGTTAAAGGCTTCAAATGAGCCATTTATGCTTATATTTGCACCCCTAATTAAGAGTCTCCATCATCAATAGCTTTCAGCTTATCTTGGCTGGTTAGCTAACATTTACCTTTCAATTTTTTTATTTGAATGCCGGCGGTAAAACCAAAACACAGAAGCTCTTTCAGAGCTGAGATCTTGTAGCCTCGTGACCTGCACTTGCCAGGATTCTGAGCACTTTGCTCCCCCTCCTCCTCCTCGTTTCTCTGCTGTCTCTTTCATTTGACCGGGAGGCCCAAGGAGGTAATGGCCCAATAGGATAATGGGCAGGTAAAAATTTTCTGATGTGGAAAATTGATCTGGAATGATGGAGACGGCTGGAAATGGCTGCGCAATCGCGGCGGCACGACCGGGTAATGTCTGGACACTTGAAGTGGCTAGAGGCTGAGAAAGTGTCAGCGTGTTTACAGCGTACTGTAAATACCTTGCCTCCTCCTCCTCCTCCTCCTGCATCCTTCTATGTGTCGGCACGCCAGCAGCACCGTAATCAAACTATCACAGCTCGGGGACCGGGCGGCTCCCGTCCCCCCCCTCCACCGCCGAATTCAATAATTACTCCAGCATTTTTGGTTAACCACAAACCGCAGCCGCGCCTGCGATCAGAGAAGGGGAAGCCGATCCAGCGCGACGCCCGGGCAGGACCCCCGTGGGGACGAATCACAGACAGAATGGTTCTGCTTTGCCTTTCAGGCCTAATTGGACATATGCTGGCGTAGAGCTGGCTAGCAGCGCTGCGCTGCACTGGCAGGAGGAGGAAAAGAAGTTTAAATCAGTTTGCGGACAAAAAACATCTCACTTTTCCTTTCCTGCCCTCTTTTAATCACGCAGCAAAGAACCACAAACAGATCAGCCTATGAAACTGTTGCACGAGTCGTACAACAATGGGATAAAAAGATACCGAAGCACAGGAGAAAAGACGCATACAAGTTGCTTCCATCCCATATGTTGCTGTAAAATAATCTGAATGCCAGAGCAGCAGCTGCTGAGCTGATGAGCAGCACTGGCAGTTCAGAACACTCATTAACACACGCTAACAAAAAGCAGAAGAATTATCTGTGCATTCCCTTTCATTTGCATTCCCTCATATCTACAAACTTCCCTCATGATGAATGAGCAATAATACAATACCTAAAAGTGATCCGGGAGTTTCCAGAACTGGCCTTGTGATTATAATGTAAACTTTGATATTGAAGACGAAAATCAGAGACAAAGAGAACTGACGGAACGAAAAAGGAGAGAAGGATGTACTGCGTGAGATGTGGAACGTAGATAAAGGAGAAGGAATATTTGAAACAGCCGGCACTTTGGGGAATAACATGCTCGTCTGCTTTCTTTTTTTCTCATCAGAGTGCAAACAGAACCCTGTTGGGATGGTTAAGGGGCTTGAGATGCAGTGTTGGAAATAAGTCCTTACAATATCAAAAACAAGAATATATGTGTGTGTGTGTGTGTGTGTGTGTTAAGCTAAATCAAGAAACTAAAGAAACCAAAGGTCTGCTGATAGGAAGAAGAGCCGTTTCATGTCCAACAGAGGAACCTGAGGCCCACAGAACCCAAGTCCTCCAGAAAAAACGAAGGAAGGAATTAATCCGTGAAAACTGGAGGAGAATTAAGGGAAGTTCAAAAGTGGAGAGAAGGAAATAAAAACGAAAATATTTAGGGACATATATATATATAAAAATAAAGAAAAAAGTGCGAGACTTTTTCTTGAGAACTTTCACGGGGGCAAAAAGGACGTAAAAGAGAGAAGTTGACGCTTCAACCCTGGCGAGACAACTTCTCGGGAAATAAACAACAGACAGAGAGAACAGAATGAACAAGAGAGGGAGATGGAGCGCGAGGGAAGCAGGAGTTGGATAATTGGCAGCGAGTCGAGGCGGCGTTCTCCGCTCGCCAGGCGGCACAGCTTGAACTTAAAGCGCTGCTGTGGCATAATGAAGATGTGGCCGTTAATTAACATATGGGGTGCGAAACAGGTTGGTTGGCACGCTCAAAAACTCCAAGGTAAAGTTATTATTGGGGAGTAATTAGCTCTATGAAGTTAATTCGCCGAACAATAGCTGCCAGCGCCGCACAATATGGCTCGCATCTGAGTGCGTGAGAAAATAGCCCCCGCTAAAGTGCGAGTCCCACAGCTAAAATCTGTTGGCGACCATATGTTATGGCAATTAATGCAAGACCTGGATGACCTATTGCTGAAGAGGGGACGCGTGAGCAATAAAACCAATAATTAATTTGGGCGGAGAGGGAGAGAACGAGAGGAGACATGGTTGTGTGTGTGTTGTTTTTTTTTTTTTTAAATTTATCATTTAACTTTCCGTTGAGGGCCAGGGGGCTGTGAATATAAGGGCACGGTTCAGGTGGCACCAACCAGGACGGACCCAGGCGTACATGTGTTTGGGAATCAGGGAGGGGTGGGAAAGGGGTCTCGGTGGGACCGGCTGCTTGGTTGTGGTCCAGGTTTATGAGTGTGTTTGCTTGCTTAGTGACACATACTGTGTGTGAGGAAATTACACTGGCTGCTGTGTAATAGGGTGATTAAACCCGTTACACAGGCAATTGGGCGAGGTGCAACTATGCAAAGGATTCTGAGGCGTTGGGTTGTGCTACAGTAACCCTTTTTGAGCTTTATACCTGTGTGATAAATTCAGTTCCTTTTATTTAGAAAAAAACACTGATTTACAACTGTGACTGTCTGAAGTAGTTACACAAAAAGAAACATTGGGTTATTGTCATTGTCCAAGTGAAGTCCTGTAGTCATGTCATGTGACAAGTGCATGCATCCCAACTGTAACAAATAAGGAAAGCAAACAATCAGAATTTGTGTGGGCATCCTACGGGAGTCCATCGGCACTACGTATTGTATAGGTGCACACCCCACATGTTCAATTTTTGCATGAGGTCGGTAAAGGGGCAGTATTTGCACTGTACTAAAGAGTAGAGTGTGGCAAAAGGGTACTATATGACAGCATCATGTAACTGACTAAAACTTAAATTAAATGTAGGAATAAGTCACAAAACTCTTACCACACGGACGACACTTGTACATTCCATTTTCAACAACGTCTCAGAGGAGGGCGTACAACAACATCACATGTACATCATAAATGCGTGTAACTTCCATGATCCTTACAGATACTTCACGATACACGAACCACACTGACTAAAACGAACAACGTCCCTAGAAGACGACTTCTGACAAGGGTTCCATCTACCCACTACATTTTAAATCAAGAGAAACATCTTAACATTTTCCTAATTTACTTCCTGTATTGACCCTATTTTCATCCACCTCTGCTCTTTGATCCACTGGGGGTCCATTTGCATTCATACTGTCCCTGAACTAAGGTTCACTTGCAAGAGAAGTCAGACCAAAGTTCAAATGAGCTTCCACAGTGGCCACACAAAGCCACTATGTAAAGAGATGAACTCCAAAGTAGATCAAACAGCCCAGTGTGATGCACCCTAACTTACCACCATAATGGCAACGTTAACTTAAACAGCTTGTTAGCCGTTGCCACCTGTGATTCTCTTAAACCTCTCAAAGCATCAAGTGGCTCTTATCTTTCACCGGATTTTTCCCCACTTTGTCCCGTTCTCCGTCTGCGTTTCTGCCTCTGACCTATAGCCACAGTGATTCTACATGCGATGAAAGACAGAGGTGGCGCTACAGGGGGGTGCGCTGACTGTGTGAGGGTGTCTGTGTGCCTTTCGGTTGGGTGCTCTTCCCTTCATTAGGCTGGATTCTCTCATCCGCTCTCTACATGAATTGTGTATTTGTGTGCATTTCTTGTTGCCATTCCCCCCACATGTGTGTTTACTCTCAAGGTAAGCCCCTGAGCCGCTCGGCAGGTGAGCTCTTTTCATCCCCGTCGTGCCTCCTCGGGCGCCAGCGACAGTCGTCCACAGCAACACCGGGGGGAGTCTTGGAGACGAGTCATTTAATTAGAATGAGACAAGACGAGAGGGGAAAGTAAAGGGAAGCGCATTCACCCTTTTGAGCTTAACAAGGAGCCCCCTGGCAGGGGTCATGAGAGTGTGTGGGGTGTGTGTGTGTGTGTCTTTATATGAATGCTGTTGAGGAATTCTCGAGAAATCATGCTCTTGAATGGTGAAAATGAAAATTTAAAATGTTTTTTTTTTGGCACTCAGAGGATAAGCTTAGTCATGATTTGGGCAAAGTCTATAAAATAATTAAAATGTTCAATGTAAGGTTTAAACTAACTTCATCGTTTAATTTTTAAAGATAACATTCTAGTCCAGACAAAATAGACAAAGTGTGTTAAAAACAGTTTTGGTTTCACAGAAATAAAGTCAAACATTTTTGATGCTATAAGACTTCCAGTCTGGGTTTTGAGTTCATGTGTAGATGTGACATTGTCAGTTTAGGGTCAAAAACAAGTATATGTGTGTGTGTGTGTGCAGCAAAAGAAAGAAATCCACGTAGTAAAAGAAATGTTAGGGTGGACTAACATTGAGCAAAGACGGTTACGTCAGCTGGGTGCAGGTCACCAAATAACCTATTGAAACTTTTTAAAGAGTTGAATCAAATTTTACAGCAAAAATAAATACCCTTAAAGCCTCAAAACCAAACTAAAATGTAACAAAAAAAGCAGTATACATGTTTGTGTACGTTACAAATTATTTATGAGATGTATTGTCATCAATAAACATGAACTTTTTATCCCCCAAAGATCTTTGATTTAAATAAATGTTCTAACAGGCTATAGGGACAAAGCAGTCGCAGGGAATTTACATGTTCCATGTGGTCCATGGCGGTGGGATTCCTGTCCTGCAGGGGGCACTATAGTTTCAACAGGTTTGCAGTAAAAGCTTTTTATGAATCTGCTTGTTTTAGTTTTAATACACCTGAACCTCCTTCCAAACGACAATAGTATCAAAAGTGTATTAAAGAGGTGGGGGTAGTGCTGCGCGATATGAGTGAAACTCGCGATATTAGTCATCAATATTGCCATAAAGATATAACTTGCAAACATATACAAATACATAAACAAATAGCAAAAACAACAAAAACCTGCAAAAGTTTCATTTATATAAGAGTCAAAATATCTTAAATTATTCTCCAGATGACCCTCATCTAATTATGAGGCCAACATCTAACATAAAAGCTCCATTTGATTGGTCAACGACGTGAAGGGCTCCATCCCATTGGTCAACGACGTGAAGGGCTCCATCCCATTGGTCAACGACGTGAAGGGCTCCATCCCATTGGTCAAATGCATAAAGCGATTTATTCAATTCATTAAATAGTTCAAGTTGCCGTCATTTGCTAGTTACCATTTATTTGGATTTTGGCTGACTTTAGCGATATGGATATTGCACAGTTTGAAATCGCAATAACAATCAATTTGCGATTAATTGTGCAGGGCTAGGTGGGAGGAATCATTTTTCTAATCTTGTCGTCTTTTACTGGATTCTGGCAGAATAAACCAAATCTTGATCCGGTAGACATTCCACAGGGTCAAAGGGTCAAACGTGTGTTCAAGCCACCACTTTCAATGTAAATGCGCGTCTGTCTGCTTCTCCAGCTTCAAATCTCTCACGTTCTTGCTATGCAAGTTTCTACGACCATTTTCGGGCTCCACGTACAAAATCTATTTAACCCAGGTTAAAAGTTACACCCAGTAACACTTGCTTGTGATGTATGGATGGCGTCCCCTTTCATTCACGGAGGCACCAACTATTTGAAAATCATCATGAATGGGGGAATTAGTAATTCCAGTTTGTGTCCGGAAGGAAATCCATGGCACCAAGACTTTCGATTCCGTAAAATTTGCACCACTTTGACATTTCGCCCTTCCAATGGTAGGTACTAGTAGCACGCTGGCGGCAGCCCAGCGTGAACCACATGGGCTAAATGCCAGTTTAGCACATTCTTCAGCATTCATTACAGGTCCGGTGTGAACGCAGCATTCGGCTGGGTGGCTCCGTATTATGACATCCGGGTGTCTGTAAACAGGCTGGTTAAAATCAGTAAATTGTGCTACACCGTTAATCATTTGGGTTAAAACCAATTAAAAGGAGACCAAAGACTGTCGCTGGCCTTTGACCCCCAATGAATGTGAACAGGGCGAGTGTTGGTGCCTGGTTCACACTGCATGTCATCATCTTCTGCCACATTCAGTGACTAATGGAAGCTCAAATAGCTCATATCACTTGCCTGATTGGGGTTTCAGGGTGAGAAAAAACCCAATGTGAGGACAGAAAATAATTTGTCCCCCTTTTCATGACGGATGTGTGCCACTCTTCTCTTGTTTTTTATGAGCTTGATTATTCGTTTCATTTCATCACCTCTTCCAAGTGGACGGTTGAAAGCATTCTTTGGAGGCCTGTGGGGGTTTGGGGCCTAACAAAGCCAAGGACGAGGCGCGCACACAAAAACCGGCGCGGAAGGACAGCTGAACTCAGCCTCGTTAGGGGGGAAAATGCAATCACAAGGGGCTTATCATACAGACACAAACACGCACACACATGCTTTCCAGCACACTGAACCTGGTGCCCCCGCTCTGGCAGGCCATTGTATTGTGGGATTGTGTGGACAATCTCTTCATGAATGATTAAGCAGTGCATTTCTCGACCAAGTCTTTGATGACGAGTGTGTGTTTGATCATCAGGCAGCGCCCTGTGTGGATGCTAAAGATGGCGTTGTCTGTTTGCGTGATGTGGACGATATACATCAGTGTGAAAAACACCCAAATGTTGTGTTTTTTGGGTTCTTACGGCGAGCCGCTGTTGACTGCGTCTCCCTTCGTAACAAGGCCGCCTCCAGCTGCCCCCGCTTGTGAGAAACTATTGTTGGGCCGCTTCAATGGAGAAACGCTTGTTTGGGAAAAGGTTGCAAAGTCATGGGAAAAGAGAGCTTTGTCTCTGCGGGGTCGAGAGGGAGTGAATCATGAGCGGACGTGTTTATAGCTTAACACACACAGCTGCGGCAAACACACACACACACACAAACGATGAGCGCATCACGGAGGCACAGAAAGAACCCCGAGAAACAAACACACACTCCTAAGTTTGTCGTCTTCTCAAAGAGACAAAACCCTGACAATTTAAGTCGCACAAAAGCAAACAAACACAGCTGCTTTACAGCAAATCCTGATCGTCCAGCACACATGCAATCACAAGGTCTCTTATCACGGAGGAACTCTCCAGCAGAGAGAATGTGTGTGTGTTCCTTCTCGGACAGGGTGTCTCTTTATGCTACAAAGCCCCGCTTTCTGAGCTTAAAACTCAGTGTCATCTGCCTTCACAAAGGCCCGGGCTATTCCGTCCAAGCCACCTGGACCAAAATAGAGGCTCCAGTGTAGCGGCCCAAAGTACAATACGTCCATTTTTAGGTAGATACAAACCCGCCCATTTTCTCTAAAGCTTGAGACAAAGATTCACATTGAAGGAGTTTTTTTTTCTTGTTGGAATCTCTTTTTACATTCCTTTTAATGACATTTGTTCATAAAGATTCACTAGGAAAAATAAAAAGAAGGAAATTGAATTTCTTCCAATTTAGCAGCACAGGAGGTTCCACCTGGATGTCAGATGACATCCATGAAGACAAAAAAAACAAACCTTTTTTGTTTTTGACCCAAAGTGGTCAAAAAGTAACTTTTGTCCGTTGAGAAATCTAAATAAACAAGAGGCGTTTGTCACAGAGAGGTCATGGAGGTTCAAGGTAACCATGTGACTTATGCAACATGAGCACACCTGTGTGCACGGCATGTCCCGTCCCTGCCAACGCGTGTTATGGATGTGCCTGCGTGTGCTAAAGCAGGGAAAGCTGCCTGCAAATCGGCCATTGAAGGACGCACTCCGATGAAAATTCAGTTTTTAACCTGTTTTTCTGATGATGGAGGAGATTTATCAAGAAAATGAAGCATTTCTGATTGTTTCTTTCTTCAAGACGAAGTGAATCAGCAGCAGACCAAACAGAAAGGTTGGAGCTGTGACATAAACTAGATCCGTGTACATGTTCGTTCCCCTCGCCCTGCTGTGGCACTGAGGAAAAGACAGGAAGCAGAGAGGAAGATGCTGAGGTTCAGGATGGATCAGGAATGATCAGAGGGACAGAACATGTTCTGGTTCTGGAGATCCAGTCAGACTCAGATGGTTGGAAGGCAACCAAGCTGCGAGGCAACAGGTCTAGAGGAAGACCAGATTTGGGCCCCTGGGGGCTCCATAGTCTGGCAGTAGCGTGAAGCGTCCTACCTAAGGACCCACACCGGATTAAGCTTATCGTGCACCCTGGAAATTGAACCCGGATTTCCCGTGTTCCTATGTGCACGTAACCAACCGAGCCTGTCTCAGAAAACAATGATGTTTTTTGGGGATTTTGGCGAAATCCAAATGAAAAGGCCATCAGAAACACTTTGATTATAGATGATCAGAATGGGACTTTAAGTCTGTATGCCGCTATACCACTGTGCGGCTGAACTTTGGTGCACCGTTTCTCATGTATAAAGAAGGGCTCCTTTTTGAAGCCAGCATTGATTTAGTCCCCAAATCCTGACAGCAGAGCAGAAAAATGTCGTCTAAATAAAAAGTTTCATCAATCACAATCACACAACTCCACCAACAAGACAGCGTCAGGAAGGAGCGCTCCGGCAGACAGCGGCGGGCGGGCCTCACCTGGATCTGCTGCTGCAGGAGGTTGATTTTGTGTTGCTGCTGCAGGAGCTGTTGCTGTTGCCGGGCAATCTGGGGACAGAGCGCATGAGACATTTTTAGAGCCAGCATACTGTGCGGTGCACAGTGTTTGCCGTGCGTGTTTCGGGGCCCGTGGGAGCTGCGACACATCTGCGGGTCTCCGAGGCCCCGGTTGCACGACAGAGGGTCGATGCCTCCGCATGAAATATTAAAGAGCCCCTCTCATCTGGACTCAGCGGCAGCGCTCTGCTCTTCCCTTTCTGCTACTGAATCACAGTCTGAACTTTGTGATCATTTCCCTTCATCCTGGGAGAAAGACGTTGGCTTTGGAAAAAAAATCTCGCTTGTCACAGAGTCTAGTATTTCTTCTTCCCTCTGCGCTGCAGAGAAGCCGAAGGCGCTGCTCAGCACCGAGTCGGTCACAGGTGATTTGTCCTCGTGGCTGCAGTCCTCCAAAAGCAACAAGAGCAGGGAAGAGGAGGAAACCCTTTTCTATGCAAATACAGCACAGGCTTCCCCCTCAGGGCTCACACTGAGCGTGCATGTGTGTGCGTGCATGTGCGTGCGTGCATGTGCGTGCATGTACGTGTGCGTGCATGTGCGTGCATGTGTGTGCGTGCGTGTGCGTGCATGTGTGTGCGTGCATGTGCGTGCGTGCATGTGCGTGCATGTGTGCATGTGCGTGCGTGTGTGCGTTGTGCTCCTCGTGCTGCATTCCCTCCAACAAGCAGCTGAGAAGTCAGCTTTAACATCAGTTGTTTGAAAGGATGTTATTATAACGGCAATGCAAAAAAAAACAAGGATGTGCTGTTTTCTAGAGCCAGAAATGTAAATTTAAATGTGATGATGCAAATTTTCTGACATCCTTAACTGAATTAGTTCACCTGCTAGCGCACCAGCTACAGGAAATACACTTCCAGACATTTCAAGTTAAAAGAAGAAACAATATAACTTTAGAATGAAACAAATAAATTGTAATATTAGGATAATTTCTCACGAAACTGAGGTTTTCAAAAAAATAAAGTTTCAAGGTTAATAAAGTACAGCAACATATTTGGTGGCTAATTAAAACCAAGGCAACCTCTGAAGGTCCTAACTGAAGAAAATGAAGCCTGTTGATTTTTTTTTATCTTCATTTTTTGTTGATAATTTATTATTATTGAGGATTAAAATGAATTTGTTTGAAAAGTATTAGGGGATGTTTGGATGAAACCAAAATTAAAGCCACAAAGAACAGAAGCTCCAAAAGTTGAAACTGTAACAATTTTGATGAGCAACTAATCTGAAAAAACACGACAAACCTTTATTTTGAAACGAACAACACCTGGGCTTTATAATCCGGTGCATTTCATATATAGATTCATTCTGGTTGCGTTTACTTATGTTGAACCAATTGTGTCTGAATATCGGCCTGTTTTTGTTGTTGTTGTGAACATGCTAACCTGCCTAACACTAAACGTCGCTAACGTGTAGCGTGTTACAAACAATTCTACAGTTAATAAAGTCTGACTGACAGATTTATCTCTGACTCTTTAGTCCGGCTTAGTGCGCCGTCCGTGACATCAATTCCAAACCCGACCTTTGACACGGAGGACGGTTCAGCGGTTGATGGCTGCAGCCCTGGAAGGCCGCATCATTGTGAATCATCATTTCAGAGCCGTGTGACCCGAACCTCTGAGCTCCTAAAAGCTGCCGACTGTGCTGAAGGCAGACGGGTTTACCTGGTCCTGCTGCTGCTTGGCCAGCTCCATCTGCTGCCGCTGCTTCTCCATTTGGGAGGCGGCGAGCTTCTTCTGCTCCTCGTGAGCCGCCAGGAGCTGCTCCCTCAGGCTGCTCAGCTGGCCGATCATGCCCATTAGCTGGCGCTCTTTCTCCGCCAGGCTGTCTGGGGTACCTGGAGGGTGGAAAAAAAGACAGGGGTCAGAGGTGACGGGGCAGCGCTTTGAAGAGGAACGCACAACTTGGTTAAGGTTACACAGTAAAACCTTTTACTTAGGCCCAAAGAAAAGTCACGCGAGCTGAAACGATGCGAATCGATCAAACTCGTTAGTGCTTTTGGGGGTGAGGTCAAAGGTCGAATGAAGACGCAGTGTCTGAAGCTGAGCAAACCCCATCCAAGAGCTGAATATATGACTGTTTGGGGGCTCTGAACGGTAGGAGAGGGGGCGGCAGCCGAAGACGCGTGACGCGCGATTGAGCGGGAAAAGCAGATGTTGACTCGTTTCCCCGGAGAGAAGCCGGCCGGCCGGCCGGTGTCAATTCATCAAGTCCCGTCCATCACCGGCTTTATTGCCTTATTGAGAGAGGGAAAATAAATCTGGGCTGCAGAAATATTTGTAAACAGGCGAAATGTGGCGGAGCGAGGCAGGAAAGCAAACGGAAGACCCGAGCCAGATTCCTACTTTTCACAAACACAGCAAATCCACGGCCAGGTTTGGGAATTTACATTTTTCCGGCGAGGCTGGAAGCGTATTTGATCGAGTTACGTGGGGAGACTTTTGCTGCCGGGGCTGTCGAGTCGGATTTTCTGTGCGTTTGTGGAAGAAAAGAAAAAAGAGAGGAGAGTGTGTCTGGTCTGTGTTTACTCTGCAGTCAGCCGGCCTCCTGCTCACATTTAGCATGGCCTGACCTTTGACCCCTCAGATCCTGACATACCAGCTCCATTACACTGACACACACACACACACACACACGCCTGAATCATTCAACAGGATGTAGTTAGAGGGAGGCGCGCCGAGGCCCAATCAGCAGGAGTGTGTGTGTCCGTGTCTGCTCCTATGTAATGATGTTTGCCTCCATGTCTTTGTTGAACGCTGCAGCAGCACAATCCCCCATTGTTCCCCCGCCGCTACCTTCAGCAGGGCCGCATTCCTGCACCCGCCAAACCAGATGAGGAGAAAGGAGGAAACTCGGCGGGGGACGACAGGAACTAGTACAAAAAACATGGACGCAGTGAGGGAAGGGGGGGTGCCCCCGGCGGCCCTTTGGGCCCGTCGGGAAGGTGAGAGTCTTCTATTTGTCCTCCTAGTTGGGAGTCGTCCACCCGACCGCCCACCTCCAAGGCACCCCCGCTCCTCCTTTACGCCCCCCCCCCTTACTCCATCTATCCATCCGCCAACAATGAACAATAAAGGCAACTGTCGAAGCACCGGCCGCTGGAAAAATAAACACACCGCTGTCCTGCCTGACAGAGCCACCTTTGTGCAGACGGAGTGAGCGAGTGTGCAGCCGTGCTGACCAAGACAAGAATGAGTCCTGTGTTAGAACCCTACCCCCTTCAAACGGGGTGTTGGGGGCAAAAGGGAGGCAGAGGAGGGGGTTTGAGAAGGTGAAACGGCCGATCAAAGAGGATTTCTTTAAAGCTGGAGTGGAAATCTTTGCTCTCACGCGTGCAGACGCCTGTGATCGCAGCTTCAGCGCCTCAGACTGCTGCCGAGTCCCAACGTCCGGCCGCTTTTACGCGACTAGAACGCTGCGTTCAAGGCAGGCTTGGAAACGCGAGTTCAAGAAACAGCTTTGAATGAAAGTTTGATGTGAAAGTGTGTGATCTGCGTTTCAGCTTCTGCTTTCAAAAGTCTCACAGTATTTAGCCCATAAAACACAAAAGTTAAACCAGTTCAACTTAGACCAGTCAGGGACGGGGAATCGGTGCCGAGCCAACCGCTTGAAGTCGGTCATGAAGGTCCGGACAGAATCGGACCACGCCCAGTCACAGATGTGAACAGAGCTGTGAACGATTCAGAGGACTTTCCCCGTTTGGCCTCTTCCAACCGCAGGTACGAGCGCCGGCATCAGCGGCGACAGTGAACGCACATACAGAAGGCCACGCTCTGGAACACACCACACATGCTCCAGAGCTCATAAATCAGCCGGTGTCGCTTCGTTTCCTCAGCGGCTGCGGGGCATTCGGGACGATCGATAACTGGTTTCCTCCACCGGTCTGCGCTCACTCCTCCTCGGGCAGATTCCCACGCTCCAGCGCTACCTGAACGCCTCCCCCAAAGCCAACTTTCCTTTTCCTCCTCCTTCCGTCACCTACGGCGTAATTAACCAATTTGTAACATTGTAATACTTGTCACTGCGTTCACGCCGCTAATTAATGACCTCTGCGGTGCGGATGACTCCTCCCGGCTCAGCGAGGGAGAGGGAGGAGGACCTGGAGCCACCTCAGACCAAAAAAGAGGAGTTATGCAGAACACGTGTTAAGATGTTTATTCACATGTTAACCAAGTTACAGCAGATGCCCTAATGACTTAATACGGTCACTGTTAGGCTAACAGAATTACAGGCTTCCTAAACGCACCATTTTCTTCCAAAAACTCATTTAGCTTGAGAGAGCCACAGAAAGTAATCAACCTCCTTTATGTCTTCATAACTTTAAGCAAACCATTTCTCTCTAGACCCAAATCTGCTTTTCTAATATTTGCTCTAAATGATGCCAGCTTTATAAGTGCAATAAGAAAGAAATGAAGGTCAACCAAATTCTAGGAGCAGTTTGCAGCCCGTGGCGTTGGCTCCACGTTGTCTTTTTTTGTCATGAAATGATAAAGACTGCCGCAGTTTAAAAAACATGCTCGCTTTCTGGGCATGGCTCCACAAAGCACCCTGGGAATACTGGAGGCTTTGACCCAAAAGTAACAGCAAAATCACAGGGGTAAGCTGTTCACTTCCTGATTGAAGCACGTTTAAAATCAAAAGTGACTCAAAAAAGTTCAAAGAATATCCTCCAGGGGGTTCTTCCACAGAAACGACAGCCTTTTTATCATTACATAGTAGAATTTAAAGTCAACTAAACTGCTTGTGTTCATGACTAAATCATTATGTGACATTATTACAAAGTGATGGTTTCTAACCCGGTATTAGTTGTGTTCTAATGAGTATCATCATCAGCTTTCATAAATAAAGGTTAATAGTGCTTTCCCAGATTTAAAGAACATGTCCTTAGATCTCAGAGAGCATCCTCGTGGTTCCAGGAGAATTTTATTTTGAAATCAACTGAAAATATTCCAGATTTCGTTGTAGGAGAAATGTCCCATATAAATCTTCGTTCACATCGTCCGTGGCAAAGCTGGTTCCAGCGACCGCTGTCAATGTCCGTGTTCACACAGGACTGCGTACAAAACTCGCGACCGTAGGAACTGGAATTTGGTAGTGAATGCAGCCCTAAAAGGGGGGGGGGGGCGTCCTTTGTTGATTTACTGAAGTGCCAACCGTCTGATAATTGATGGTGAATGAAATGAATGATCGCCCATCTGAAATTCTACGACAGTCTGTCATATGTCGGAAAAGAGCTTTGAAAGAAAACACCTAGAGCCAGATCCACCAGATCTGCACCGCTACGGCATTTTACACCAAGCCTCTTCCCACTGTAGGTGGCAGACATGCACCAGTAACAGTAGAAGAAGAAGAAGCCCCTCCCTGTTCGTCCAGTGTGATCATCATTTGCTATTGGCGTGGTCAAGAACGCGCCCTTCCAAAAAACGGGAAGTGCCATCTATGAGACATGTTCCACATTCCATGATTGCAGTTTTTAAATGTTTATTTACTGCACTACATGAAGCCAGAAGCTCAGAGGCTGTTTGCCTCCTGAAAACGCTCCTCAGTGGAGTTCAGCGTGAAAAAAACACACGGGTGTCATCAAAACATCCCGCTCTTTGGCTTCACTTTCAGCCCATTTCTACCTCTATCCTCCCAGAGGGCTGAGCAGATCCCAGACGCACTTCCACGTTTCACGCACACACACCCCTCTCCAGCTGTTGCTGTGACACTGTGCCACGCGGGACGCCCTTCCACAGAAATGTCAGCACAGCGGGGAGCTGGGAAAAAGGGGATTGATCAATGGAGCTCCCCTTTGGACGGCCATGCTGCTCTGTGAGGCTCTTTGATTACAAACGGCTTTGCTTCCTAATGAAGCTCAATTACTGGAGGAGAGCCATGGCTCTGCCCCGGACTTCCAGAGAGGAGTAGCCGCTCTCCTCCAGCCTCCTTCTCTCTCCCTTTCTCTCCTTCTCTCTCCTCTAGCCTCCTTCTCTCTCCTCTAGCCTCCTTCTCTCTCCTTTTCTCTCCTTCTCTCTCCTTTTCTCTCCTTCTCTCTCCTCTAACCTCCTTCTCTCTCCTTCTCTCTCCTCCATCTCGTTTTTCCATCTCGTCTTTTCTCCTGCAGCTGTATGGTCAAAGCTTTGCTCTCCTGTTTACTCTTCCCTCCAGTTTGTGTCACATTTCACTTCTGATCATAATCATCCACTACAGCCTGTGTGACAACAACAGTTCAGGTCATTGACTGTATACGAGAACTGGACTGAGTTACTGTAATGACACCCAAACAAAAACATCAAATACCTTTGGATTCAACTAAATTACGTCAATTCAGTTGCCATTTTTTCACAATACAGACGTCGCCATGTTGGAACTAGAAACTGTCAGTTTCTATGGCAACCAGTCTTGCTAATCATATTTGGAACTTCACACCTCTATCACTTCACAAAATCCCTCAATCAAACATTTAAACCACACACTCAGGCATCTGGTTGGTCAGTTTCTAACTTGAACAACTTTCACTGGAGAAAAAATGTCATCAGAAATTTTGGATTCCGAAGATAAAAGGCATCAGAGCAAAGATGGGTTTTCTGAAAAACAGCTGTTATTATGTCTATAAAAGTCTATAGGACCCAGCATGTACTCTCTTTTTGGAACCAGAGGGGGGAGGGGCCACTCAGTCCAGGTCTTATGTACAGTCAATGCTCTGGGTTCACTTGCAAGTGAACCTTGGCGCCGGTCACGACTGTACCGTATGCTAAATACAAATAAACTTTTCAAAGTGGAGCAAATGAAAGTGATGCAAAAAAAATCTACTTCTATTAAAAAATGACAGGCCCAAAAAACTAAAAATCAGGAAATGACTGCAAAATGTCTCATGTGTAAACATTGTGTCGTTGGGCAGAATATGAGATCATAAATAAATGTAGTCTGACAATAATTCGACCAGCTGGTTTTACTCCCACGACTCATTTCCTGTCTGGCCAGCAGGCCTTCCTGCCCTCGGCTGTGCCGCCCCGTTAGCCTCCAGGAGCTTTGCAGCAGGTCTGCTCTGCTCCTAAAGGCGCACTGTGAAACCAGACAGTGGGATCGATTTGAACTCTGCTCATCCAACCCAACCAGAAACTGAAGAAAATTCAGGATTGCAGGATTTAACCCTTTAGCATCTGAGCCTTAACTTCAGTGTTGACATTCTTTTCCTTCCGTAACCATTTATGGTAACTTGTGTTGCAGAGAAAAGTGGCTTTGTGCCGTTACGCAACACTTTGTGTTAGCATTCGGGAAAGCGTCACAATCACACAATTGATCTGATCTACGTCAAAGAGTGTGTATTTACAACTCTGCTGTTTAAGGGTTAAAGGCTCATTTCATTTCTTTTTTTAAACGCACAACTCTTTTTTCCCCGGCTTGCAAATTTACAGTTCAACAATTTTCCCACATCCAAACCTTTAGGCACCGAGAGAACAACCCTAAAGAAAGAAAGCAGACGTACTTCTACGAGATGCACTCTGGGAGAAATGCAACACAACGGGAGCTGCAAAGTCTTGAGTCACAGTGGGCAGCCCTGTCAGTGAACGCACCACGCGGAACAGAAGACAGAAAAACCATGTGACCGTCTGATACAGTGAAGGCCTCAGAGGGCTGCACCATGTGGGCAAAACTGGCGATTTGCAATATTAGTGATCAGTATTACGACGACAAAATAACCTGGATACATCAACAAATAGCCAAACAAATAGCTAAAGTGTTCACCGCAACACTTTAATTTAAATAAGAGTCAACGTATCTTAAATTATAATCCAAAAGACTGGAGTCTACATAGGAGGCGAGCATGAAACGTCTGATTGGTTAAATGCCTAAAGCATGGTGTGTATTACCATGTGTGCCAACATTAATCACAGTTTACAGTCTATGAACATATCACGATCATAATGCATCTGCATTACAGGCCTAACCGCTTATATGCAAACAAAAGGTTCAAAACATACGACTGTAGACTGTTTCCATCTACAAGAATATTTGAAAATTGTAATTAAAAACCCAAACGATCCTAAGAGACATCCTTTCTGTAAAAGGTTCACTCGTCAGGATCCGTTAGGATCTCCGATCCTCTTTTGATCTATTGGAGAAGCGTTCCCGGTGCTATTTCATTAAGATTTTACCGTTTTTAGCCACAATCAAAAACCTTTTGCCGGTTTCTAGGACATAGTTTCTGCAGAGCGGTAGTGTTTTATTAGAAATAAACAGACTAAGCCTGCCCCCACTTCCCGCCATCCATCCGTTTACACTCCCTCCTGCTAGCTTACAGCCGCTCACACCTCCAACCTGACATCAGCTGTTCGGCCGTACCGTTTAGATCCAGACACCAGATCGGCGAGGAAGACCAAGACGAAGGTCGAGTCGTCTACCAGTGGACGCATCAGAAAGGGGCGGAGCTGGGAGCTTGTGGACCGCCCAGCGTATTGTCTATGTCACAAATATGATCTTTTTCAAAAATGCATTTCTTCCCCAAAGATTTGAATAGAGAGATACTCAGAAGAGCAACTTTAAGCTTTATTTTCACAGACCGGATGCTACGAGGAAACGTCAAGAAGACAGTTTTCACCTGAGTGGGTCTTCAAGCTTATTGGATGATAAACTGAGGAGCTCAGCTGTGTTGCTTTCCACTTGTAGCATACCTTTAATTTCTGCGATGTGCCCTGAGCCCATGGCCAAAAGTTTATCCTTCCAGTCCTTTGACAACAGCCTCTCAATGCTGGGGGCCTCTATTTAAGGGGGTGGGGGGTGGGGGGTGGAGGAGAGAGAGAGAAAGACAGAGAGGGATTCAGATGGCTGGCCAACATGACAATAAAGCTCATTTAAAGTCCATTTGCTGTAATAAAGGCAGCGGCGGCTCAGCCTAATGGCCGCATCAGCGGGGAGGGGGGGAGGGGGGGGCAAGGCTGGAAGGAGGGAAGCTGATAATCGAAGAGAGAGCAAATGTGAAAAACAAAAACAAGGGAACGGCGAGAGGCAGAGGGACGAGTGGAGGACGGAGAGAGGCTTTTCTCCCTCTCACCTGCTGCTAGAGAATCATTAGCCCTGTGGGCCCCCAGACAAAGAGGCCCTTAATGCACCCAGAGCCACAATGGACGCATTATCAGCCGCGCTTTGTTTCCACACACACCCCGCACGCCGGCTCCAAGCACGCACGGGCGCGCACACACCGACGGAGTCACTAATTACAGAGACCGACTATGATCACACTCTCCCACAAATGTGCACACAGCCACGGCAACGGGGGGGGGGGTCACACGGGAGAGCAGACACACGGACAGATTCAAACCTTAACGTGTGCACACATGTGGACACACATGTATATATATATCTTACGTCATTTCTTTATTTTATTAGTCTTTCAGAACTATTGCTCAAAAGCTGTAGTTTAATTTTGTATTCTGAAAAAGAACTTTTAAAAAGAATGAAAAAAAGTGCATATAAAGGGGGCCAACTGATGTTTTTGCCCCGGGCCCTTGAATGACTAAACTCGCCCCTGCACGGCCAAAAAGACAAAAAAAAAAAGATGTTTTTAAAGATTCAAAACCACACCTGACTGCACACAAACGACACTGCACACAAAAGAGACTGCACACAAACGGATGCACAGGTCGGCAGCCAAACAGCCCTGCAGTGTCGCCTGCATCCTTTACCTCTGTTGTTGACGTGTGTGTGTGTGTGTGTGTGTGTGTGTGTGTGTGTGTGTGTGTGTGTCAGAGGCCTGATCCGGTCTTTTCCTCCGCCTTCTGGATGACAGTATTCCCGCCCCGCTGATGAGCAACGCAGACGGATTCAGACCATCATCACACTCTTCGCTTCGGCGCCGTCCGCTTTTGGACTTTGTTCCTGAAAGAGTTTAGCTCCGACGCCGCCGTGCCGACGGAGGCATGAAGAGGAGCGAACACGATGGAGCCTTTTGCTCGAATGGGGGTGGGGGTGGCAGGGATGGGGGGGGGGATATGTAAGCAGAAAGACAGCTCTGCTGTTTGCCCCCCCCCACTCCAATGACAGCTGTCTCACCATCACCCCAACAGGTGCTATTAGCCCTCGCTGTTCCTTTCCTTCCTCCTCTGGCTCTCTCGCCCCCCCCACACACACACACACACACCTCCCCACCGGCCCTTTCTACCTCAACAATGACAGAGGCTTTTAAGCCAAAGAGCTTTGACAAGTGAGAGGGAACAACAAATGGCCGTGTCGGCCGCTCTCCTTCGCTCTCCGTCTCCATCTCCTAGTTATTATTTTTATTTATTAACAGGGATGCAGCCATTGTCCCCTGTGACAGGCCGGGGCCACTTTAACTATTAATAAAAGCCAAGAGGCTCCGGCATTGTGTGGAGGACGGCGAAATGGGAGGAAATGGACAGGAGGAGGAGAAGCCAGAAGAGGGGAGCTGAAATGAGAGCAGGGCATCTTTTTTTACCAGTGCAGATGCTGATCGAACCACAAAAAACCCAAAACCTGCTTCACCTTTTTGAAAAACAGCTGCTTAGTGGGCAAGGGGGGGGGGCACCCCCAAATTCCCATCCCGGCCGCTCCGCTGCAAATCCCGTCCTAACGGAGCCTCTTCACGCCTTTTTCATGGACCAGCACCTGACTGCATTTAAAGTGAGGGAACGGCTGGACGTCCAAAAATCACATAGGCGGATGGGGGGGGCACACTTTCCGGGCGTTCCTCCTCCTGACGTGACCTGTTTTGCAGGGTGGGGTGTCTCCAGCTGAAGGGTGGATGCCTCTCCACCCTGCTGACAAAGGCTTCAGTGGTAGTTCTGGGCTTGGAGACGTAAAGTGGTGCAGATTCATTCTGTGTCAGCTTCTTCCAGCTCCTTATTAAACCTGTATGATGCTGGGGGGGCATCAAATATCCAAACCCCACATGTCCGCATGTGCACAGCACGTTTCTCACATCTTTACACTCACAGAAGGAACCCACACTTGTGAAAAGCCTTTTTTTTTGGTCGCTTTTGTGCATAAATTAATCCGAAGTCGATTTTTTTTCTGATCCCACACGGCCAAAGAGGATTCTGGGAAAAACGCAGAAGTGGAGGGAAAGCCACTGACAATGAGTCCAGAGTCATCGGCTATTATTTTGGCTCATTGGATCAAACAGAGTCAAGCTGCTGCCCTGCAGCCGAGCCAAAACAGCCCCGTCCACCTGCAGAGGGACGAACTGTGACCCCCCCCCACCCAGAATCCACAGCGGAGAGCGGGAGGAGGGTCCGGCTCGCTCTGACCCGCCGCCCAAACAATACCGTCCACCTCCCTTTTATTTTTTCACTTTTTGCCCCGAGTCTCCGCCAGCAGCCGGCTCCATTTTTCCTATTATCTCATATTTGTGAAGAGCGGAGACCTTTGGAGCGAAAACGCTGGGAGGGGGGGCACTGAGGGAGACAGAGAGCCCGGGCCCTCGGGTTTGGAACAAAGGGATCTCTGTGCCAGCGCCAGGCCCAGCCGGGCCGGGAGGAGGGCGGAGGATGAAGGAGGACAACGAAGACGAGGAGGAGGAGGAGGAGGACTCACAGGGTTTGGGACCTGTGGCTGCAGCTTATGCCCCCTCCCATCCCCAAAAAAACAGGCATCACATTAACTTGGCCTTGGCAGAAATTAGAAGGATCAAGCTTCAGCCCCCCCTCCTCAAACCCTCCTCCCAAACTGAACAGGGGTCAGCATTGAATAAGCGATTATAGCAGAACTGGTGATGTTTGTGTGAAACCGCCCCCCCCCTGAACACTGAAGCAGTGAGGTGGCAAACAGAGACGGCGAGGAGATGAAGTGTGAGGCGAAAGCCCCCCCCAGGAGAAAAGAATGAGAAAAAAGGGAAAAAACTCCAGATATTTTTAAATGTTTCCTTGTGAAAATATATATTTTACATCAAGTCTGAGAAGTAGCCCCCCCCCACCTATATAAAAAAAATTACAGTCTCGCAAATAAAACCCAAATGTGAGCAATTTTGCTTTTTTTTGACAGTACGCTCTGTTCTGCATCCTGATTGGCTGTTGAACTTGTCAATCTTGTCTTTGTGATCATTTCACCAAATGTACCAAATTCTGCGATCAATAATTGTTTTTATTCTATAAAACTGGACGTCTTTAAAAGTTGAAGCAAGAGAGAAAAGTATGGAAATGTTAATGTCTGTCTGAGGAAAGTATACAAGTACTTTAAAGTATACAAGTACTTTAAAGTATACAAGTACTTTAAAGTATCTAGATCAATGGTAAAAAATAAAACTGGCTACTTCACGGATTTCCCTTATTACTGGTTATTTTTAGACTGTAACTTCTGCGATAAACTGGGTCATTCAGCTCAGGAGGGGTCCTTTCTCCCATGCCTTCACAGTTCAGCCCCCCTGAGTGATTCCTGAGGGGGTCTGGAGATCCACTGCAGGGGGATTTCACTGCTGCTGGAGTTTGCTAAATACACAAAAACGTGCGCCCAGAACGGAGCCCTGAGGTGTCCCATAGCAACTGTAGTCAAGCGTTACAGGCCTGCCTTTAACAGGACAGTACCAAGATCAGGCTCTGGCACCAAAAAACATCTAAACACTACCAGAACTACCAGAACGTCCTTTTATGTGTCACCCGTAAGTTCAGCCGCCGCTGCCCTAAACTTCTCATTTTTACGACTAAACACATCAAATTGGCTGAAATGTTGAGAAGAGCCTCCAGTTTTTAGATCTCAGGAGAAGCAGTTCAGTTAAAGCTGTCGATTTCTAAAAATGCTTTGATGTTTGATGCTAACCTTGCTAGCGTTTCTTGAGATGAACAGTATCTGGAAGTGGGAGGAGCTCTGCAGCTACCGTCACACGGCCCTTGGCTCTGCGCGTTCAAGCAGCCCCTTTCAATGAAAAGCACAACGATGCGCTCTCTCTGTGACTTTTTCAGGCTCATGCGCATCCATTCAACACGCCATGAGGGTCAAACCAATCAGGGCCTCGGATTTGGTAGCGATGTACGGATGGATGTTTGAAAATTGATCGTGGAGGAAAATTAAAACAATCATTCATGTATCAGAATAGAGCTGTGAAAGGAAAAGCCTGAAGCCATTTTGTGAGATTTGCACGGCTTCCACATTCAGCATGTCATGGCAAACAGCAGGAGAAGAAGAAGAAGAAGAAGAAGAAGAAGAAGAAGCCCCTCCCTGCCTGTCCAGTGTGAACATGAGCTCATGGGGATTTCATGAACACTTTGGAGATTCAAACCGGTGAACTGCCTCGTTGTTTTTGTGACCTCAGACTGACTGTTGACCAACGGTGTCGACGGTTTTTCCTTTCTGAGCTGGTCAACAGAGAAGGAGATTGTTTGACGATGACCTGCATCACATGACCCAGTGACAGCCTCAACATCAGTGACTGTTTTCAGATGTAACACTTATTTCCACTGGGGCTGAAAAAAGCAAAGCACTGTTTCAAATACGGCTTTAAAATGCATCTTTACTACTTTATACTCTGGATGCTGCAGCTCTCCTCCTTTCAGTCTGGCTGCTCCCCTCACGCCCGCGGCGGCGGCGGCGGCGCCAGGACTCCCCGTTTACCACGATGGTGATATTTTGATGATCAATTCATGTCTGGGTGAGCTGGGCCATGTGTCTGCACACATTTTCATCGATTCCTTCTAAAGACAGTCCAATTGTTCCACAGCCGTGCCAAGATTTTGGTTTTTTTAGGGAGAAAAAAAGAGAAGAAGAAGAATCCAGGGGTGATCTGTGGCAGCGTGAGAGGAGACGCACCAAAAAGCTTTTTGTCCAATCGCCTCACACTGCCACCTCCACAAGGTTAGCTGCTCAAAGTACCAATTAGGGGCTTGTTGTCGGGGAGGAAGGCGCTTGGCAACAGTTGCTGCGGTGGCTGAGCCTTAGCGTAAACATTAAAATCCTTGTCCTCCCCACTTTCTAACCCCCTTCAGCCCCCCCCCCCCCCGTCTCCCACTGAAGCCGAGGACCGCAACTAGAAAGAGGCGGCGTCCGCCGCCGTCCCTGCTCGCCCTCGTCTTCACCGTGGATCCTCAGTCAGAAGCTCTTCCAACTTCAGTTATTAATAAACACCCACTCTGCCGACAACAACCGGGGGGGGGGGGGGGGGGTTACACCAGCCAGCATGCACGCTCAAGCGCTAAAACCAAGGAACCTGGCGTTTTTGGGGGGAACGTCAGGGTCATGTGGCCCCCCCAGAGCCAAGCCTCCAAACCCTTTTGAGGGCGACACACCAGATAACCAGATAACCTGCCAGGCTTTAAAATGTTTGCCTGAACACCTGAATTTACCACCCCCGCCCCCACCCATCAAGACGCGCTGCTATATGCTAACGTGGGATTCAATTCTCCCCCAATACCAGAGGAAGTAGGATCTTTTTTCACACATTCTAATATTAGAGGAAGTATAGCGGCGCGTAATCGGAGGCTCTAAGAATACGCCACAAAGTGAGAGCGTCTGAAGAGCGTCTGAAGAGCGTCCGTCAGCGCGTTCATCAATGGCAAACGCATTTGTCTGAATGCAGAGTTTCTGCCCTTCACTCTGCCGCCTTTCCCTAACAGATGGTGTTGTGGGTGCTTATGTCCAATTTGATTTGAACCAAACCCTCAGCCAATTTTTACACTGGCATGAAATCTCAGCCAGCCAGATCCACACACTGGCAGTCAGAAATAGCAGCGGAGAGGGCGCGACCTTGCGAAAGAACGATGAAGGGCAAAATCTGGAGCGACATTCGAGAAAGTCGCCGCCTCAAAACTTTTCCCTGTTGTTGTTTTTGTGTGTTTTTTCCTCCCACGTCCCCGGTGCGTCTCACTGCCTGTGGAATTAGCGATAGCATCTTAATGTTGTCTGGACTGATGGAGAAATGCGTCTTTCTTTCCCATGCTGGCACACACGGTTTCCCCGATTGCTTCTGTGACCTCCGTTATCATCATATGGCTGTTTGATAGCATCTAGACATTTGAATCCACAGTGGACTAATCCTGCTCAGCCCTCGATAACCGCCGCTGCAGCACCTTATTAGGGACGAAGGATGGGATCGCAAACAGATCCCATTTCCATTTTACTGCCTCACACTTTATACAGGCCCAAGTGTCTGCCACAGTGCCGATAACCACCAAATACCGCCCGCTAATTGCCCAGTTAACAAACAGAGCCTCGCAAGAGGCGTTTGGAGAGATAACAGCAGCTGAGGGGCAGCAATAGGTCAGGAATCCTCTCCACGCAACAACATGCTGGCCTGTTGCTGATTTACCAGACGGTGACTTCATACGGCGCGTTATCTTCCCACCAAAGCATAACAAATCTCTAAAATGAGCTTTTCAGCTACAATTTACCTGATAGAAAAATCTGCCTGCGTGTTGGAAAAGATCGAATAAACTGCGATAAATTGCTACCATAAATCTTTAGTCAGATAATAAAACAATCGCAGGGCAGCTTGACGAATTTAACAATCAAATGAATGCATTTGACCAATCAGACGCAGCTATTTCATGTAGTCGTGGTCATTTGGAGCACATTGGAGTTACGTTGACATTATTAAAATAAAACGTTTTCAGTGAAATGGAAATGATGTATGAGATCGTCATGGCACTATTGATCATTGATATTTTTTAATATTATGCAGCCCTAAATTTGATTCCCACCAACTTCCTGTGGAAGAGCCAATCAGAGAAGACAAATGAAGGACGGAAACCACGGAGTCATGGCGATCAAAGGCTTCTCTAAACGAGGGTCAGCACTTTTTATGCAGTCGCACCTCTGCATGTCAGGAGCATCCAGTAAAGTGGGCCGAGGCGTGTGTGTGCATGTGCGTGTGCACGTGCATGTACGCAGTGGGCTCAAGCTGCTGTAATGGAAAATGACACTTGCAATCTGTCTCGTGGCAATAACCCCTCTTCAGCGCCCCCCCCCTCGCCGGCGAGCACGCACACACTCCGAGGCTCGGTGGCGGCTGCAGCCCCCGGGCCGTCCTTGTCACTGCGCTGCTTTATTGCATCACTTTAACATGACAACAAAAGAAGACATTGTGTGTCGGCCCGTTGTGCAAAGAAGGGGGAATGGACCCACGCATTAATGGCACTCTCTCACACGCACACACACACACACACACACACACACACGCACACACACACACACACACACACACACACACACACAGTGGCACAGCAGCATTTTCATTGCCAGCCATGACATTTTTCGTCTGCCTGTCAAGGCAATGACAGAGAGACAGATAGAGCAGCGAGCCCCCCCTGACAGACTAATGCTGTCTTGCATGTTGGACGCCTTTTCTAACTGTGCTGAGCTGTGACTTTACCCACAGTGTGACTGTTCCTCCCCAAGCTTTCCTACTTTTGCCCCGTCTCGGCTGCCTGATTGATAGTCGGCCTGGCGTTAAGGCGGCCCCGCACGGCGGACGGCGGAGGCGGGGCCGCCTATTCCAGTTTACGTGAACCACTGTTGACAAGCGGACACGCACACAACCGTCTCCCTCTGTTCGAGTCTCCACGTTTTTTTTTCCTGTCTCTCTTCTCTATGTGCGAATGTTTGGTCCATCTGTGCATCGATCATCTAAAGACGCCGCGTGCTGCACAGCCTCCAGGATGGCTCCTCCCCCTGTCCTGAGTGCAGCTCAAAGACAGGAGGACAGACATGGGAGATCCATTAGTTCAATGGCAGCAAACAGCAGTGGAATGCACTGACCGTCAGTGTGCGTGTGCGTGTGCGTGTGTGTGTGTGTGTGTGTGTGTGTGTGTGTGTGTGTGTGTGTGTGTGTGTGTGTGTGTGTGTGTGTGTGTGTGTGAGTGTGAGTGTGTGTGTGTGCGTGTGTGTGTGTGTGTGTGTGTGTGTGTGTGTGTGTGTGTGTGTGTGTGTGTGTGTGTGTGTGTGTGTGTGTGTGTGTGTGTGCGTACACGTGTTTGCTCGGTTCAACTCCTACAAGTCACTGTGCTCCAATTATTAACCGACTTGAACGCCTCGTCTAGTCAATCTGTTTCTCCTCCAAAGCTGTCCTGGCAAACGCTCCACGCTTAAAGACAGGAAGGAGAAGTTTGGGGTTTAATGACAGGATCTATCTCCTCAGCATGACGGATGCTGCTGGTTAGGTCTCATCGGATCATTTAGCCATCTGTGAATAACCAAATTGTAGTCCAACTAAGAGAAATGAAAGGACGACAACAGAGTTAGTAAAACAAATTACTGGAGTTTCTTTTTTTCCCAGGTTTTGCTTTCTTTAACTCTATATAACCATTTATACTTCACTTCTCACCCAACACTGCTGAGACCATAAACATGATCAAAACTTTATGAAATAAACCCATTTGAGTCCATGATTTCTGTCCTGTAGTTCATCATTGTTCCACCAGAGGCAGTAGAGGGACTTTTCCTGCTCATTTCAAAAGTTTTGCTAACTTTCAAAGTTTTATTGTGACAAAATTCATCTATTGTTCCTTTTTTAAATGCCTACCTGCTGTATTACAGGAATGAAAAATGGTTTATTCTTCATAGTACAGTTGCACCGTGATAAAGATGTGTGGATCAATTTTGAGACGATGCGTAAATAAGGTGCATTTTTCCTTAACTCATTTCAATAGCTTTGCTTTTTAAACAAATGCTGTTTAAAGCTAAAAAACTTAACAAATCACCCAACATGTCATAACTGATAATAAATATTTCTCATTAAAAATGAATGAATTTTCTTCTTTCTAGATTTTCATTCAAAGGTTTAAAAACATCTATTTTTTCTTGTTAGTTCTTTGGCAGAGGAATAACTGGGTTAATTTAGGGGTGGAACAATGGTTCTAGAAAAAATGTCCTTTGCAGTCACATCTTAAATTTTAAACTACACTTTTTCATAATGTCAGACTTGTTGAAAAATCTGCAAGATGAAACTTTTTCCCCTCACCTTACATTTTTGCTAAAATGAACAAACAAACAAACTCCTGACTGGGAAGTGTGTCATTCATTCTGAGCTGTTGTAACATGTTAAACGGTTAAAGTCCAAATCCATCCAACGGGGGTTTCTAACTGTTTCCTTTCTATTTAAGAACGTGCTTGTTTGTGTGATTTTTCTGCAGGATGGCCTCCGGCTGAATGACAGTTCATCCTCTGCAGTTTATTTGGGGGCATTTTTCAATACTGAACTCATTTTTCTACAAAGGTTTTCTAGGAGTTTAAACACGAGAAAAACGTGTGAAAATGTTCCGCGTCTGTTTAAAGAAAAGTGTAAAGCGCCTAGTGAGGGATTTTCACTTTGTAGATTTCAATTTCATTTAGAATGTGGCCCCTATGATAAACCAGGGAACAGTGAATAAAGAAAAAGCAACAAAAAACAACATTTCAACATCGCTATGTGGAAACGGTAATTCAAGGTCAGTTATCTGATCAACTTACTTTAGATTTGTTCTTTCTCCTAAATGTTTACATGCTGCATCACCTACCTGAATTTTACAACCCAAACGTTCATTATATTTTTCTTTAGTACGTGATGAACTTCCTGCCCCCCAACTATTCCAACAGCAGTGCTTTCATAAGTTTTCTTCTCCGAAAGCACATGTTTTAATAAATCACCCTGGCAAGACTTGTGTTTTTTCCCTAAATGTTCTTCTTCCACCTCTCGAAAAGCCCCTTACCTAATTTTTTGAGGCAGCGTGCTAACGGCACTTGGCTCAGCCGTTGGGTCTAACCGAGTCGGTTCAACAAAGAGCTCCGATGTGGTGTTATCTCCAGAAACTACAGGACTACGGCTTGGTGTGTGCGGTAAGAACGGGGCTACAGCTGCCGTCTGTGTTTTGGCTCCTGAACGGACGCAGAGGTGAGGCTGGGAGGGGCGGCAGTCTACAGTAGGTCCAGTGTTAGACGGAGTGTTGGGCGTGTGTGCGCTCGGGCGTCAGAGTGTGTCACACGGAGCAACACGCCTCGACGAACAAATGTCTGAGTGTGGACGAGTTCCTGAACGACATCACAAGTTGGGCCTAGTGTGAAGAGCGCGCCAACAAACACGGTGAACCCGTTTGGTTTGGAAGAAGCAGCGAGAAATAACAAGCGGGTTACTCGGTGGAAGGAGCAGACGACGACAACGAGGAGGAGGAGGATAAAGATAGACCAGATCAAATCTGCAACGACTAACAGAATAAGACAGACGCCTTCTCAAACTGGTGGAAGCACGATAGCCACAAAGCCTACCAGCCACCATCTGACGCTCAGTGGAAGAGGTGCTGAGCTTTAAATAGCAGTCCTGGATGTTGTTTGCACACCATTGATCACCAATATTTAAAAGCAACTATCATTTTACTCAACAACAAAAGGCTCTAAATATAGGCCGTTGTCTGGCATTTGAAGGCAAGGAGGTTTGATTCAGGCAGACGCCAGTCTTAGATCTATAGGCAATACTGTGTGGAGAACGCAAGGCAACATTTGAACATTCAATTCTGCAAGAGTCAACATGAGCAAAGTGGAGGCCACATTCAGAGGAGAGAAGAAATCAAGATTGAACGGTCAGAAAACAGTTTTTGGAGAGCTTGGTCTCTATGTCACATCGACAACCATCAAAGGAACAAAGATCAAGACAAGACGGTTGAAAGACCAGAGAGAGTAAAGCGAAACCCGGAGGGATGCAGCAAAGTTCAAGTCTGGGATCTCTAAACCTGTCAGTGAAACTCTCTGGGGCTCAAACAGCCGGTGTGTAGTGTGTGACCACACATGGACCTCTACTGAGAATCAGGACATACTCAAGACGTCTTTTATGGAAATAGAAGTGTAGTTTTTGTACTTTTACTGCTGTAGATTTTGATAAGAAAACAAACGTATTTCTTTATTTCCACTTGTGTTCTGAATCATCCAGTAGATGTCAGGATTTGTATCCCTATTGTTACCACAGAGTTGGAACTAATCGTGATTTGGATTGTTTCAGACTTAAACCACAGTTTTGAGAATAGGACTTAGACCAACATTTAATAAACTACTTATGACGCTTTAAAACTCAAGGTTCTGGCTCCAGATGCCTATAAACTACTGTAACTGCTTAAAAATAGTAACTGACTGATCGTGCTGAGAAAGTCATCCTTTTGCGCTGAGAAAGTATTAATTTCTACAGTAGTGACGTGATTATTAATCAAAGGATCCTGACGCGCTCCCAAACCTGATGTTAGTGCATGAACGCTAGGAGACACTGCAGTTTGATGAATTGGCTGTCACTTCCTGTCCCAACCCACAGTCCGGGTTAAAAAGGAACTTTTTGTTTTGGTCATTCAAAATGACGTTTTTTTATTGCAATCTTTTGTGTTGGATGTTTAGACACAAAATGACTTGAATTATATACATTTAAGGCTATCGACCAACAGTGATCAAACGAGCTTTTTACGCTTACTCCTCTCAACACTACTTGAGTGGATTCATCGTGACTCTCGTTGAGTACAGAATGAAGAAACATGAGTCCCAGTTACACGCCACAAAGTGTCTAGACCTACTACTGGAAATCACGAGCATCACACGTAAGCAGACTGATGTCTAGTTTATTGTGGTTGGGGATCCGGCGTAAAGACGCAGAGTTCAGGGACCTCTACAGCCCATTAGTTGTGATCCAGGATCTTATTTCAAGATTTGACACATTGAATTGAACTTGATGAATTTGTTAATTCCACATAAATCGTTGATGTTGGGGACCCTTGAGTCCTCTGGTGCCTTCCTAAATGTGCTCACTTTAACCATGTTGCCTGCTAAAGTCTTTGATGTACCATAACTCTTCAACCGTTTACGTAATGAACGTGCATCAGCTGAGAAAAGCAGCTTTGAACCGAACTATTTCATTCATGGAAAATCTGCAAAACCGCTTTTTCTCGTTTGTAATCCGCTGAATGACGTTACTTGTGTCAATAGCCATACATGCAGAAAATACTTGTGATAACGGGTTAAGGTCATCCTGCAGCCTAATTCGGGAAAGAAAGTGGGTTACCGTGTTGGTGGACATAAACCCAACCAGACCAACAACCGGTCTGGTTTTAGGAAGTTATCGTAGAAAAAGCCTAAGATTCTAACTGAAAGCTCACTAATTTTCCACATCTGGCACCTTTTAATGAATCTGATGGTTTAGTGATGAGTATCCTACATCGCCAAAGCCGCTTGGACGCTTAGGAAACAGGCAGAAATCGAAGAACTTTGGTTATTGACAAGACCGACAAACAACAGCTGATTTGGGATGTCAGTATTACCGTCAGCCCAGAGGCCATGTGCTAGAGGATGTGCGCACGCTGTTCTGCACGCTTACATCTGAGAATGTGTGGATACGTGTGTGTGTGTGTGTGTGAGGTTGTGTGTAGGTGACAACTCCAGCCTCAAACTGACTGGCATCTGGTGGTGGCAGTTGTTTTAACAGCTGAGCTGACAGCATTAATCCAAAAGCACCCAAATCAAAAGAAGACAACACCTGTTCGCTGCTCCTGAGCCCCGTCCAGGAGGAGGAGGAGGAGGAGGAGGCGGGGGCTGGGGGGACGAAGGGTGAGGTTTGAATGGAGGCAGGGAGGACAAGAGGTGGACGGGGAGAAAACGGGAGCAGGTGGAAGAAAGAGACTGAGCCAAGGTAGGGGAGCGAGGGATGAAACGAAGGGGAGAAAGAGGAGGGGAGGACGGGAACACCCCCCACCACCGTCCCAGTTCCCCCACGCATCAAGGAAAGGGGCAGTGGGGAGGGGGGAAAGGGATCCCATTGAGTAAAAATGGTGGAATGAAAGGAACCTTTCCAGAGGAACGTGGAACGGGCCAAGGATCAGTGAAGGGGGAGAATGCAGCCGGGGGGGGGGGGGGGGGAAGCTTGTCTTTTAACATCTGGCTCAAATAAGGCTGGGTCAGTCTGTGGGTTGGGGTCGTGACCCCTAAGGCAGACAACACAGACGCCACCACTTCATCTGCAGGCCCCGCCCCCTGACCAGCCAGCCAGGGTTAATTAACTGGGACCCTGAGGCTTCAAAGGCCGACCGGCTGATCGGGCAGATGACTGACCGTCTCCCTGACCGACTGAATGGATGTTTTCACCAGCAGGGGTGGCCCTCCGCGGGACCCCCCACCACCCCCTTCCTCGCTGGACGTCCGCCTAACAAGCTGAGAGACTCGCTGACTTGTTGCTCTCCGCATGACTCAAGCTCGGAACGGGGAGTTTGTGACGATTCGCTTTGTTTACCCTCATGGCCACTTCCTGGGACAAAGCTTGGCGGCAGCATCCACGCCTCCAGTCGGGCCCTTAGAGCCCGGCTACATCTGGAAGCCCAAAACTGGGTGCTCCAGTGAAACAGTGAAGGCTGAACTCTACCAACGTCTCAGTCACATGCACCTTGGATGGGGGGTGACCCGTACAGGTCTCTCTGTGGCCCAATGGAGGGTCACAGAGAGGAGCGGCTGCAGGACAGTCGGCTTAAGCCGACGTGACCACAATAAGCACTAACAGGCTCTGCAGGATTCTGGGGGTGGGGGTGGGGGGGGTGTTTGCTGCAACCTGTCACTCACAAACTGCAGGTCTGAATGTTTTGTGCGTTTCCTGCTGCAGACAGTCCGTGTCCAACCGTGAGGGCGTTGTGACTAAAGCATCATACGTGTTGGTCACACATAGAACAACATGCGGGAAAAAGACAACTTCAAAGCAGACACGCAACTTTATCTGCAGCTGTAAATGGTATAAAAACTGAAAAATGTTACACTAAAAGAAAGCTCCATAAAAGAAAAAACACAACAATAAATGCTACAGTTGATGTGTCCACTGCAAATTAAGGTGAATATATGCTCTGACTAGACATTTGCTTATGTTGCCCAACTAAAGGAGCATTTAGATCCTGATGTAGATAATTAGAGGCAGAACTAACATTTGGCAAATACATTAATATCTCCACTGCTTATAAAGGCATTTATTTAAATTTACTGGAAAGAAGACAAAAAAAACCCCACAAAATTACAAACATTTGCTTGAAAGGAATAAGAAACCCCCCCTGGATGCATCCTTCTGTCCTCCTACACTTTGAGGTCTTCATGCCTTTCATTTTTTTGTGCCTCTGCATCTTTTTCACTCTGGAAAAACTATGTAAAATAATTGAAAATACAGCAGGAATAACGCACAAACAGCAAACTGTTAGGACACTTAATTCATCACTGATCTCCTGAGTGTTTAGGTAAAAGCACACGGGTTCAGCTGACGATGGGCTTTTTCTCCAAGTACACCGAGTAAAAATGTGTCCAAGTGATGCAGTGCGAAGTTTTTGCACTTTTTTTTCCCATTTATTCCTTCAGGGTACGAGCAGAACACTTCAGCTGCAATACCTTGTCAACACAAGTTGGGCCTAATCCTCCCGTTGTGCAAAGCTAAGTCTGTCATGGTCGTGACAGAGTTAGCATGTTAATGCCGACATCTGGAAACCTCTCAGGAACGCCATACCTTTTTGCCGTTTGGAGATAAAAAGTCGCTTCGTTCCAAAATCAAATTTGCAACATCCACCTACTCACAAAGTCACTGCTGGTATGTCTGTTGAACAGAAGATTGCTTCTTGGTGACTTTTAGTCTTCCTCCTTCCAGCTAAGAAAAGGCGATTGAAAGTGGCGTTATTTATTAAAAAAACACACAAAAAGGCCTGAACTTGGAGCACCAATCTCCTTCTGCAATGTGAGTTTTTTTCTAAGTTCCTCTGTTGAAAAGTTTAGAATTTTTGTCCTGTTTTTTTGTTTAATCCATTTCATATCCTTTTGATAGAGTAATTGAGGGACAAATGGAAGTTGACTCACTCGGCACAAAACTCATCAATCTTGTGGGCATTTTGCAGCATAAAAACATTCCTCCAGCTCTCCATGGAAATGACAGACAAGACCAAGAAAGGGAAAAAATAACAGAAAAAGGAAAGAAAAAACAACAAACGAGAGCAAATGAGGAGTTTATGAGGACGCTAACCAGATAAATCAGAATTTGGTCATCTAAGCTGATGAGAATCAGTGGACGTCTGTAGCAGAAGGGAGCTGATGCTGTCCGTGAATCCCCACGCTCACGGGATTGACACGCGGTTCAAGTGACCACTTCCAATGAAAAAGTCTATGAATATCGCCATCGTGCGCAGGTTTCAAACTTCACATCACGGAAACAAGTACGCCGCAACATGATCACTGCCAAAGAATTTGACCAACAGATTCTGGACGTGTTATGATGAAGTATTACTACACTACGCCAACATCCGTTTTAAAAATGGATCATTCGATTCTATTTGTTTTCTGGCTTGTCTTCGGTCACGCTACGTGAGTTTATCTCAGCCACTTTGTTATATGGAGACGCTTCAACAGGTCGGTTGCTCCGTCGCAGGCTGCCAATCACATCATCAACACTTTTTGACTATTGCAGAGTGAAGGTGAACCTTGCAGTTATGTCTTAACGTGTATAAGAAGACGAGAACCAGCATGCACAGATAACATGTTGGTTCCACAGCAATGAAAGCAACCCTGCTAGAACAATTGGTTTGTTCTCAATGATCCCAATCCGCGTTTCTTCTCGCAAAAGACGTTTACGAGCTACGACTGTCAATCACTGCATGAAAACTGCCAAATTGTTTTGATATAGATGGAAATGCCCACAGTTCAGCATTTGTCTAATGAGTCGTCTACAGTAAAAATCCTCATCCAGCCAATACATAATGATAACAGCAGAGTTGTCATATCACAGTCAGTGGAACAAAGATAGAGTATGCACACACAAGATGAAGAAACATCCCAACCGTCTTGTTAGTCACCAGCTGCACACATCCCAGGTCACGTGTGAAACCTGGCTGATTCATGAACCTCCAGCTTTTGTCCTTAACTTAATGCCTCGCCGGGAGGGCACTAACACACAGCGTAGCCACACACACACACACACACACACACACACACACACACCACACCTCAGAGAAACAATGCTCCCTGCTCCGCCTAAGCTCCTTTCTGTTGGCGTATTAGGGAAAGAGCTGGGCTTTCCCCCCAAAACACACATTATGCCTCCTTAATATCGCTCATCTGAAGAGGGAAGAATGGCAGAATAGAGTTTCATCCCTCCTGATTGTCTCGAGCAAAGGCTGGGGAAGAGAATGCAGCGCTGAAAAGCAGACGTACAACAATTCAATAAGAAAAAGTGACTCTTGAATGCGCCTTTCATGGAGCCAACAATGGAGCCGCCCCACAATAGGCCTCAGGTTCGCCCCATGACGCAGTCGGTTTCTCATGCCACAAAGAGGGAAAGAAAGAAAGAACCAAAAGGAAAAAGAAGAATTGACTCGATTTTCATTGTGAGCCATGTCCGTGATGATCCCCCCCCCCTCCTCCGCCTCCCCCCAGTCAAGTTAAGTGACACATGCGGATCTGGAAACGGGCCTTCAGGAACCAGGATCCAACTCAAAACACAAACATTTTACCTCAACTTTTCAAAAAAAAAAAAGGTGGAGAGGCACTAACACATGGAATTCAATCCTTTTTTTATTTTAAAGTTGTTAGCCTCATTTTTCAGAGCAAACTCCTGCTTAACCTAAGTCCACAACGAAACCTGGAGCTCCATGATGTCAGGACATAATCCTCAATTCTCCATTCCCTTCTTCTCCAAAGACTAATTCAGCAATTTCACATCCATTTAAATAAGTAACTAGTAGCAGATTATAAGGCAAATGAAGCCAATCAGAGATAAGTCCATCAGTCTGACTTTATTAACTGTAGTAGAACTTGTTTGAAACACGTTAGCCACTTTGGCCTATTATTAATACGTGTATATTTGTGAAAAACATACTGATACCAATAAAACAGCCTTTACTGGGACTATGCTAACTCCCAACCGTGTTAGTAACACATTCAAAACACGCAGTCTGACACTGCTACATGTTAGAATATTCACAATAACACCCAAACTGATCCGGCTAAAACAAGCTCTACTGGTTACCGTGACTACGCTAACTGCCGAGCATGTTAGTAAGATGTTAAAAACAGTCCGACACCGTTACATGTTAGCCATGTTAGCGCATTTACAAGAACACCCAGCTTCATTTGCAACAACCTACAGGAAAAAGAGACTACGCCAACGCCGACGCCGCTACGCGTTAGCGTGACCAAAATAAAAACACTCGGACAGAGCGCCGCGTGTCTTTCCAAATCACTTCGACATCTGTAAACATGTATCCAAAAAGGCACACTGTGGTCTTTAGAAAAACATGAAGGTCTTTAGGTGCGCCTTATAGTCGGGAAAATAGAGTTTTGACCAACAGGAAGAGGAAGTCCCACACCAGGCCGCATGAATAGATATGTGTTGCAGTCTATCTAAGTGAAGGCTGGGCATACCATGTTTACACTGTGTGTTCATGTGTGAATGTGTTTAACAACCCCCCCCCCCCCTCCCCCAGACAGCAGAGAAGAGGGATTAAAGCAGCGAGGAGGGGGGCACTGATGGATGGATGGATGAAGGAGAGACTGCCCAGACCCCTCCACTCCTCCGGCTCTTTTCTTTCTCCCTTTCAGCCTCGCTCTCCTTGGTGGTGGCAGGACGTATCCGCCCTTCCCATTGTCACCCATTGGAGCGCACGGAGGCGTGAGGGAGCTCCGGCCGCTGCGTGCTTGTGTCGCACAATGGCCTGGCCTAAGTGCTGTCCCATAAAATGCCTCAGTGCTCTCAAAAAACCCTCCGCCGTTCCTTGGAAATAGATGAAGTGGCGCAGCGGCGAACATGCATGAGTGTCCTCATGAGTGCACAACTGTCACAGTTGGGCGTTTGCTGCCTCTTGCCGTCTCTGTGGATGTGCGACTGGGAAGGACTGAACCAAGAGGCTGCAAGTAGAAAGCAGCTAGAGACATTACCTGCTCAATTCACCAGTCGGTCCCCGTTCACCTTCACGTCGAAAAAGTCCAACAAAGCTACAAAAAGTACAGACCAGTTCAAAATACTTCTCAGAGGTGACTGCTGAACCTTCAGCCAAGTTCTAGTTTGCCTAAACAGTTCCCTAAATCGCAGTTTTGCAGTTTTTTTTTTTTTAGTTCTGCAGCCTGATTGGCTGTTGACCATCGTCATTCAATTTCCTCTTTGCCGTGAACCGGGTACAGCATGCGTTCAGCAGTGGTGTAAGTGGGCCGGTACTGACCCGTACTCAGTACCAGTACTTCTAAAAGCAGCTCTCTAGAGAACCACCACTTCTCCACACCACAAGTACAACCCGCACCAGTTATCTTTAGCGCTAAAGAGCTAAAAAAAATACCCCTCTAGAGTACCGTAGAGAATACTAGACCTGAAAACTTTAATTATGATATTTTCTGGATTTTACTGCGGCCGCTCGCTCGCTTGTTCACACTCTGGCCGTGTGCCACAGGTCACTGACGGCGTCAGGCGTCCGTCAAACTACGACATCAGTCAGAACGCGCTCTGGCTTTGTTTAAGGAACTCGCTTTTCTCAACACAAGGGTGTCATCCTCCTCTTCCTCCCTCTCACTCCTGGGCAGAAAGAAATAAACACATAACTAAGAGCAAACCAGAGCAGAACTGCGAGACAACAAAACACGTTATAAAATCCCACACTGAACTCCAGACGGGCAGAGTGAATGGTATCCCACAATTCCTTGCGTTGCCAGATCTGACAGCAGACCCGATGTGTCTGTGACCATCGCTGCAATATATGATCACTGGACAGCCGTAGAAAAAGCCATCTTTTCCTAAAGTTATAGGAAAAAGTAGTGCAGTTCCTCAAAAGACCACTAGAGGCTGGAGCCCACAATTCCCACTGAACTCTGTGTTAAAAGGTCCGATTCAGACTGCAGTCACACACTTTTTAAGTCCACTATTTTAGTTTCCATTTATGAGACCTCTGTTTCTGCTTTATTGGGTTTTATTGCTGGCACATATTTAGGGCTTGTCTACGTTTTTGGACCCATAAGTGAATCCAGAAGAGCTTCAAACTTTTTTTTCTGCCAAATTATCTGCGTGTGGCTCCGCCCAGCGCATTTTATGCGTCACGAATACGACCTTTTTTCAAACGGCATCTTTTGTCCGCTTCTGATTCACAATAATTCGAAAAAAGAAATAATCAGAAACGCAATTTTAAGCTTAATTTTCTTTCTTGATGTCATTTTTGTCCTCATGAGAAAAGTTACGTTAAAAACACCAAAAACACAGTTTTCAGATGTTTAAGGCGGATGTGTCTGCCCCTCCTGAGGCTTTACTTTTGAAAAATACTATGAGTGACATCAGAGAGTAAATGATTCATTAATGAAACTGTAATGAAAGAATCCCACATTTAGGTTTGAAACAATTCTGTAAACACAGAAAACGGGTTTTCTTGAATCTACTTGAAGTAAACAATCTTCTTAAGTCCCTTTTTGCATAAACATTCAGTCACAAAGTGTTTACGGGGGGGGGGTCACTCTGTAATGGCATTTAAGCCAAATGCATTCAATAGAGGTCCAGACGGATGAAAGCGTCTCTCCTAAAGTTGGGATGTCTTGTTTATCCCCGCTTCCAGCTGAGGCCGAGCGCTAAAAGGACGAAAACATAAAGGGTCCCAGAGGCCGAGGAGCCCCAGCGACGGGTAGCTGGGGCTGGGTAGCAGGGGGTCAACAGACGGGTCCAGAGATGGAGCTCAGCTGGCACTTAATGTGTAAGCCACTTTACAGTCAATGCCGCTGTGTGGCGACGAGGAGGAGGAGGAAGAAGAGCGGATGAGAGGAGGAATGAGGCTGAGTGTCTGGTGAAAGTCCAGGGCAGAGGAGGCACCACTCCAGGGGCCCAGAGGAACATCTGTGCCCCATTTAGTGAGGCTTCTTCTCCTTTAAATTCCCCCCATCTATCCGTCTATCTATTTATTTATCTATCTATGCCTTTCAGGGGCAACTCCTGCTCCACGCCAGGTTAAGTGATTATTAGCGGGCCTTGCTCTGCGCCACGAGAGGCCGCAAGAGGTTAAACGCCGCGTCCACGGGAGCTGACCAGGTGTGTGCACTTCCACTCTCCTCCTGACCCTCCCGTGACGCTCTGCCCCAATTACTTCAGGTAGCGGCGCCGCGCCGGCACGAGCGGACCGGCCGTGGCGCCGCGGGCGGAGTGGTGACATGCCCGAGCGCGGGTCTCCTGGGTAGCAGGTGGCTGTCGGAGGGAGACAGGAGATGAATGGCCGGAGCAGCGGAGCCCGCTTGGCCGCTCCATGAGGGACGCCGCGGCGAGTCATTTATTAGGGGCTGGCGTGCA
Organism: Oryzias sinensis; assembly: GCA_037389245.1. Classification (NCBI taxonomy): domain Eukaryota; kingdom Metazoa; phylum Chordata; class Actinopteri; order Beloniformes; family Adrianichthyidae; genus Oryzias; species Oryzias sinensis. The sequence goes on from CM074507.1 coordinate 1,080,374, forward strand.
CACACACACACACACATACACACACATGGAAAGGACCACTACCATTGGTCCCCAAGCAAATATCTGCACACACAAGTGAAAATGCAGCATTCACGAGCCTCAACACTGACCTAGTATCTACCGCTCGCCATTCATCTAGTCTAAGTAGAGCAACACTCGCCACAGAGTAAATCTTTCAAACTTAGTGTGTGACTTCCCTCTCTGTGTGTGTGTGTGTGTGTGTGTGTGTGTGTGTGTGTGTGTGTGACGTCTACCTCGAGGCCTGCCTCCCATAAACCTCTCCTTTCTGTTTCGAGATGTTTATCGCTTTCTGACCCATTTTTTTTCTTTTGCCTTCGTCCCTTCGTTCGCGTCGCTCTTGGTGTTAATGGTGCGACACTTTCAATGTGTGTGTGTGTGTGTGTGTGTGTGTGTCATTGATCCAGCTGGAAGCTGTGCTTTCTGTGTGTGTGTATTATTCCAGGCCTTTCATAATGATTAAAGCCTTCATTAAAATTTCATCCCAACCTGCTGTTTTCTGCTAATGGCCTTTGTGAGCCACACAGCCAAACAATAGCTGGGCCGGCTCAGAAAAGGCCTTTCTATCTCAATCATTGCTCTCCACTCCATCCCTTCTTCCTTCTCTGTTTCTTTCTTTTCTCCACGCGTTCAAAGTCCGGAGGGCCTTTTTTCGGTTGTTTTCTCTGTTAGGACGCTGAGCTGAACGGTAAGACGCGCCCCTTCCCTCCATCGTTCCTTCACCCTGCCCCGGCTGAGTCATACGCATCCATTATTGTTATTTTTTCTCCACCATGCGGCCGGTTCACGAGGTCCAGTGAAGAGCGAACAACCCAAAACACACCTCAATTACAGCTCCACAAACAGTCCAGGTCTTTTTTATCCGCCTCTCTTTTTAAATAAAAATGTGGCACAACAGGCCTCTTTATCGACTGAAATAAAAACAACCAGACGGCGAGCGCGGACCGGCCGCCGCGGACGCTTTTGAAAGCCTCACAGAAAGGCCTGGAAAATAAGGTTAGCGCCGTTTGAAATGAAAGCCTGTTGATGCGGCGAGGAAGCATAATCCACAGGAAAAAGCATAAAGGCAAATCCACCCTGCGCGGCGGCGGAGCGCTCCGCTCACCTCCCGGTCGCGGTGTCACTCGTAATTGAGGCTGCTATCTTGGGGATGATTGAGTGCAAACCTTAGTGCACGGCGGCCGCGCCGCTGGGAGAGACGAGGAAGAGAAAGAGCGTGGAGGTGGGTGAGAAAAAAGCAGCAGTTGTTATGAGATGCATCTGCTTTCTAAAGAACGGAGGCTGTGAAAGGGAGGAACGTGGGGGTCTTTGGTCCAGCTGACCTCTGGCTGTATGGAAGGGTCTGGTTTGACTGTGGAAGACCACCAAGCGCCTTCAGAAGAAAGTCTTCTTAGAAACAGTTTTCTTTACTTTGAAAGAAAGAATATTTGATGTTTAACCTCTTAAAAAATCACCAGCTTTTGAGCTTTTGAGTTTTCTGATGAAAAGTTTTTATCAATAAAAAAAAATCAATGTTAAAGCAACACATTATTTACTGAAACACGCCTACACACAATTTAGTGCAAATTTGGAATGATTTAAACAGTTGAAGTTGTTGGACGAGTGGCTCCTCGCTTTGTCATTTCAAAACTTTAACACCTTTATTGACTTTCTTTCTGATTGCATTCTGATGCTTTCTATGTTATCTTTATCTCCCAACGGGGACACATACCTGTTAGGGAGCTCCTCATGAGCATCATTACATGCTTCTCTTTGTGACATAAGTCCTCATTCATGTGCTAAGCAAGAGCGAGTCCTGGCCGCGGGCTCAATTCCCCACAGTTAGCCTGAGGCTACTTTTAGGAATGAAAAGCTCCGGCTAATGGGGCTAAGCTAAGCGGGCCTTGGGCTAAACTCTGCTTTGGCTGCCTAAGCTGTGTGAACAGGGTTCAAAATGATCATGAAAGCATAAAATAGTAGTAGAATCAACCCCATCTAAGCATTTGTATGATATTTGACAGAGGCGTTTCTGAAACCTGTTAGCATGATCTAAACTTTCAACCCGTTACCGTGTTTTCCACACTATAGGATTGTAAGGTGAACTATACGGTGCATTCATTCAATTCAATTTTATTTGTGTAGCCCAAATTCACAACAACAGTCGTCAATTCAATAGGATTCAATAGGGAAATACTAAATTGAACTGGACATCCCTGACCTTAGACCCCCCCTCACGGTAAGGAAAAACTCCTAAAAAAACAGATTTCAGAAAAAAACAAAGAAACCTCATTGGCAAACAAAAGCTGGAGAGACGTCTGTCAGTCAGTCAGACCTTTTCAAATGCTTTCACAGTGACTCTACAACATATTTGTGACACGCCACACGTCAGCCAAGTTAGCGTGTTTACCATACCTGTCACTCCCGACCTTGTTTGCAACACAGACTGATACGGCTAAAACAATTATTGCTGTGACGACACTTAACTTCCAGCCATGTCAGTAACATGTAGGACAGACAGTTGATGCTGCAACGCCTTAGCTGCGTTAGCTGCATTAGCCGCGTTAGCCGCACTAGCCGCGTTAGCCACATTAGCCGCGTTAGCCACATTAGCCGCGCTAGCATATTTCAGATGCCTGTAACTCCCAGCAATCTTTGCGATACGTAACAAATAAATAAAAGCAGACTGACAGTGAGCACAACCAGAATGAATCCATACGTGGTCCATGTGTTTCTGTCCTGCAGTGCATCCTCACCCCACCAGAGGCAGTAGACGGCCTTTTCCTGCCTATTTCAAAATGGCTGTTTCCATGAAATTGAAAAAACACTTTTGGCGGGAACTATGAGCTAACTTTCAAACTTTTTGGTGAGAATAACTCATCTGGTATTCAAATGACTTCCTCCTATATTGAAAGAATACAACATTTATTGATATTAAATGTTTATAATGTTAAAAATGAGTGGATCAAATTTGAGTCAGTGAGTAAATAAGATGTTTTTCTTCCTGAACACAATATTGTTGCATCTTAAACTCATCAAAATCTTACTACATCACTCATGGGATTATAATTGATACCATTTTGTAAAATTAATGACCAATTATTTTGCAGATTTTATCAATCCTAAAAAATATGAACTTTCTGTCAATTCTTTGATGCAGTGGAATTTACACGTTTAAGCACAAACTTGTACGGCTTTGCCAAGCAGGCTCTGACAAACGAGTGTGAGGATAAGAAAAGGCCCCAAAAACGAAAAGTTTCCTCTTTTCTGAAAGCATACAGACGTAGCACAGAAGCAGACAGGAAGAGGAACCGACGCAGAGCTTGTGTGAAGGCGCGGCGCCGCACCACAGTCCCCCAAAGATCACACGTATGACGCCACACAGCCTCCCAGCACTGACCTTCGGGCTCGTTTTTGATCAGTTCCTCCATCTTGCGCTGTTTTAGCGTGTCCACCACGTCTGCCAGGCTGCCCTTACGCCTCTCAGGGGTCCCGAGGGGTCCCATGCCGAAGCCCCCGTCACTGCAGGGGCGTCCCCCGCCAACGCCCTCCTCCTTCCCCGGTGAGGTAGCATTGTGCTGAGGATACGGACTCAGGGAGCTTCCCTTGGTGCCGTCGTGCTCCTAGAAGGTTAAATACAAAAAACAAAAGACAATTTAGTAGCTAAAAGTTGGAAAGTAACTTAAAACAGAGGAGGAGTTGGCTCTCATTATGTTCCTCTTTCCATCCAACTTTTAACTTTTCGTTATCTTCGTCTTCTATCTCCAGATCTTTCATTCCCAGCCAGTTCTCCTTCCTTTTCCTTGCATCCTCTGGAATCTACATTTGACTGACTTGGAGGTGCTTAACAGAGCGCCGGCGTGAGAACCAACATTAAGAGACTCCGCTCCAAAGAGTTGATCACAAAGCCTTCAGCGGCTCACTTTGAGCCACGGCCAAAGCTGCGGCGCATCATCCGGCGCCCAACTTTTAGAGCCGCTCCGCCTTTGTCTCCACATTCATGACAATTAATGCTGAGGCTGCAACTGCAGCAACAAACACACAAAAAGCAGAGAATCACATATGATGTGACTCTTTGGAGGGAAGAAAGCTCTGGAGCTGCATCAAATCCTTTCCGTTGTAAACGCGTGCGGTCTGAGGCCGTTTGCAAGCTGTCATGACGACTAATTATCCTGCAGCTTCGGTCTCTCAAACAGACTCGCTTTACTGACCTCTGAGGGAACAGAAAGTCTGGCAAAAACTACACGTTTCCCCCAAAATAGGAGTAAAACTAAAATATCAATGGATCAATTGAAGTTTTTCAGCTTAATCCCATCTGGAGTTATTGGGTTGCTGGAGCCTATCCCAGCTGCTGTTGGGCAAAGACCGGTTATGAGTGCGCCAGTTTGCCTATGAGGCATGTTTCTGGGCTGTGGGAGGAAACCACACATGCACAAAGAAAACATGCAAACCCCACACGGAAAGGACCCAGCCAGGATTTGAACCCGCGAGACCATGTAGCTCCTCTGGCTTAAATAAAGATGGCTAATCCCGCAGAGGCAACAAAGCTAATTGACAGCTTCTGTAACTAACATTTAGGATCTTAAGTGTTTGCCTCCACCGTCTGACTTAACGCAGGTTTAGTCAAAGGAGGAGGCGGGAGGCGGGACGCCGTCACGCGTCGCATGCTCTCTCTGGAGGTCCTTTAAGGTGTGCTGGCGGATTACAACGACAAACGAGCCGGTGAGTCAGCCGGGCTGTCAGCTCAGCTCTTCGTGGGCACGAGGGTCAATGGTCCATGGGGTTAATCTTTGGCTAATCTGGCTACAGTACGGGGCCGCGCCACCTGAGACAGCGGCACACATTTGCAGGAGAGCGCGGCGGCGTGTTTGGTGTGTAGGCGGGAGTCAGTCACAGAGACTGAAGTGCATTCCTGCTGTACTGAACACACGACGGTTTATTCAGCCACAGATCTAATCATTAACTCAAAGGCTGCTGGCTGATAGCCTCCCGCCGCACAATGAGGTAATCAACATGGTGGTGTTTACTGCTCTCCGGGAAAATGATTGTTTACGTCCAGGTATTGAGCGGAGAAAACGGTCGGGATTTTGTTGGCGATTGGTCAAACTCCATGGGAGAGTGATGGGGGGGGGGGACGTCTTCGGGACGATCAATAACGTGAAATATAAAGGAACTATTTACTTATAATGTTGTATTTGAAGACCAGAATACAATAAATATCTGGGCTCACATGTTTCACTATGAAATGCTCCAACATGTACCTTATGTGAACAGGAAGATAGTTATTATTATTATTGTTGTTGTTTTGAGCAGAGAAACACATAATCCTTCATCTTTGCTAATGTACAACGGACAATGTCCACGCCCCTCATTAATTAGCATCTGATTGTGTGATTGTGTCAGGCGCTGTGCTATTGTCATTATTTACATCGTTATTTCAGACATGACCAAGTCACGGAGTGTCCCGCCACTTTGCCGCTAACGTTTTACAGAATTCAAAGTTAGAGTCCCATTATCTGTCACACATCTAGGTGTGTTGTTCTCCACTCATGGGGGAGCAGTGAGCTGCAGACACATTTGGTGGTTTAACCCCCCCCCCCCCCTCCTACCCCTTAATGCTGAGTGTCAAGCAGGGCCTCATTTTTAAAGTCTTGGGTATGACTCGGCCTGGATTTGAACTCACGACCTTCCAGTCACAGGGCGGACACTCTACCACAAGGCCACTGCAATACCAATCAAGAAATTGTACGCCCCCTTTTTACAACGGAAATTGGAATTAGGGCCGGACTTGGGACGCGCCTGCCCTGACGCCCTAGCAGACTTCAAGTGGGGCTTTTGCCACCTTTGCCTCCCTGCAGTCCGTCTTCTCCTGCCGGAACTTTCTCTTTGGTGATTCCGATCACAACAGCCTGCAGTGCAGATTAAAACATGCAAAACGACAGCGAGGAGAGGAAAAGAAAAAAACTCCCCGATCAGAAATGGAGAAAGACGGAGGAACGGTGTCATTAGAGGAAATGAGAGGGGGGGGCGCTGACAGAGGCAGAGCAAAGGGGGGAGGCAGGGCAGGCATCTGGAAGGCAGCGGTCACACCTGTCACATCCCATTTATCCAACCCAGCGCCTACTTAAAACAGCCGCACTCCGTCTTTCCAGAAAGACGTCGCGCAAACCAAACAAGCAGAACAGGAATATGGAGGTGGGGGGGCGAGGATCTCTGCCGGGGAGGTGTCATCTGGCCGTGTCCAACAATGAAGGTCATCCCCCGATCTAAAGGGAATTAGCAGGGAGCTCCGCACGGCTACGGCGAGGCCGTTTGGCGGGAACGATGCCTGAACGTTAGCGGCTCGTCCTCCTGATCCACGGGGATCGAACCGGCAGATCCTCCGACGTAAATTTGTTTGTAAACTTTTTCTAGTCACACATGCATTTATGCATGACTGAAACGCTCCTCATGTGAGCGAGCAGGTCTTTTTTTTGGAGCATATATGTGTGACACTGTCAGAGCGCATAGCCTGTAGGTGTGTGTGCGTCTGCATGCATGTATTTATACGCACCCGATGGATGCTGCAGACTGGCAGTGTGGGCGGTTCTGCCTTTGGTTTGCAGATGTCAATTCTCTTCCAAATGACTGGAACAAAGTAAAAATTGCGCCTGACTCTCTTTATCCTTTTACTGCCTCTGCAATGGAACCGAATTAAACAACTTTTGTCTTCTTAAGCTCATATGTGAGGGGAGGCTGTGTAAAAAAAACACCCAACTCTTGCCAAAAAAAAGCAGGGAATAAAATTCTAAATTCTGTTTTTTTCCTGCAGCCAGCACAGATGCTGCTTGTGTTTGACTTTCCTCCTGAACTTCTCCGTGCCTGACATGAGAACGGTGACCGTGTGAAAAGCCGTATTTCACGCCTGGCGCGTCGCTTTGCGTCAAGACGTAGGAAGAGCTGGAAAACAGCTGCCCGCCTAAAATTACGATTGCAGGCGCATCGACAACCGGGAGGGTGTCGCCGATCGCCACCTGCGGGGGGGGGTGAGACTGCGTCAGGGCTGCCAATCTCCACCAGATAGGACTTCACAAAGCTCACGACCTGCTGCCAGACGCACACACAGACAGGAAATCCCTTTACATGCCATGGCTGAACACACTTTTGATTTAGGGGGGGGCCTCAGGCTTCATGGTCTTCTACCATTTGATTTCTACCAAAATCTCCTTTCTGCATCAAGAAAATAATCTATTTTTTCTGTTTTCTTCCAAAGATTTCCCGTTTTTCAAGCAGTTTTTTTTGTGCTGAAATGAACCCCTCCCTCACTGCTGACAGGCAGCGCGCTGCTGATTCATTCACTGGCATGAGAAATTAAGTGTGACCGCCGCGCCGCTCTCAAGACTGCCCGGCCACTGTGTTAAATCTGTCACGTATTTCACATGGACCCACACTCCCCGCCGCACCGTTGGGAGGACGAGGAAACCGGAGAGACGGCTAAGACGAGTCCACGCCCGGTGAAATATCTTTGCACGTTTCTGTCGTGCAAGCGGCCAACCCCGCCTGCTAATGAAATAATTGCTGTTTGTCCATTAGCACGTTTAGGAGAGAAGATGCTCGCCCGCGCCTGATGTGAAAACAGTTTTCGCAGTGATCTGCAAACACAAACATTCAGAGATCCGAATGAAATCCAAAACACACATCTGCAGTCGCACCCTCCTGCTGGAAAACCCACATTTGAGGTGGTGGATTTGAAATAAATCGATTTACCTAGCGCACATTTTAGCCCGACACCATTTAAAAACACCAAATTTGTCGTCAAACGACCGGGGTGGGGTGGGGGGCATGGAAGAGGTCAGCGTGCAGCTAACGCTTTTCTGCTAATTCACAATGACAAGATAAAGTTGTAATCCCACCCCTCCTCTCCAAACTCCCCCTTTGCTCTTCCCCGCTGCCTCACTTTAACATCATCCGGTCTCTGATGAGCCACTTATGTGGCCCCTCCATCCAGTTCTGACAGCTCTGCACAGAACACGCCCCTATCCCAATCGCCTCGGGGTCTAAACCCCCCCAACAGCTTTCGGTAACTCTTTCTTCATGTCTTTTTTATTTTTCTGACCCGTTCAGTCCAACAGCTGAGCAGATCAGATCAGGCCTCTTGTGTTGGACAGATTTTACTGTCACTATAGGGGTTCATGGATCTACACACACAGGAGGTGTACATTTGAATAAACCCCTTCTGTATTTGAAGCTAAGCTTGATTTATGATAATTATGTTTATTTGCATTCCCTGTTGGACAGAAAAAAAGAAGAGAGAGAGAGTGGGATGTTAGAGAGGGGGGTAAGGGGTTAAGAAGGGGGAGATAGAGTGGGTGGGGGAGTCATAGCATAAGAGTGTCATAGGTGAACTGCATGACTTAGTTGTCAAATACACACATCAGCACACCCAACAAATAGTCTGCACACAATTATGTAGAGGTTTGAAGTGTATTCTTACATAGAAGACCGACCATTACAGGGCGCACCACTGACATGAGGTTAAGCACACAGACAGGGGTGTAAAAACAATATCCATGCCCATATTTGGGTATGAATATTGTTTGAATGAATTCTTAGAATGTACCTTCATCACACTGAATGCCCCAGCACAGGCAGGAGGCCCGTCACCCCACCCACACCCCAGAGCCAGGGGTAGACAAAAATATAGCAGCCCGGCCAATCCAGGCACCCAAGAGCCCCCCTGTCACCCTTACCAGACCCCCACCATGGAGACGGAGCCAGAGGACTACACCTTCATTTCTATTGTTTTCATCACCTGACAAGTCAGCTGTGAAGGAATTGCTGTTGTTAACCCTCATCCGACAAAAACAATGCATAAAAACAGACGTGTTTACAGCTAGCTAGGAGTCAGTAAAGTCCATCTGTAAAACACACACGCCCTGGCGCACACTTAATAACCCCAATCAACGATTGCACCATCCACCCACTCTCTACGAACAACCTCTTCTCTGCTGTCCAGCAAAGGACGACAACACTGTGGTGTGTTACGTGGCAGAAGAACTTTTCCGTTTGCAATCTCCTGAAACCAACACTGATAAGGCCAATTGTGTATCCCCCCCTCAAATCTAAATGTACCACCAGTAATCTAATCACTGCCCTCAACAGTAACAGATAACCCGGAGCGTCCGAGTGACAACAAGTCTGCACGTCTGCATGGCTTTACAGTCAGCACCTGCTGCACTCGTGGAGTTCACCCTGGGCGGAGCCTGCAGCCTAATCAGAGGGCTAATTGCAGAATTAGCTTGTCATTACAGACAATAAACACAATTTCATTGTTTTACTGCTTACAAGTGTTTATTGTCGGTTTGGGGTAAAGGTCAACGATCGTTGTCAGCCAGCAATCGTCCCATTTCAAGGTGAGGTTACGGCTGTTTTCCTGATCCAAGAAAAACAGCAAATTCCTCCGCAGATGAGCTACGTTTCATGGCGTTTATTGAACAATAACATCTAAATTCCATAGTATGAGTGAGCTGAAGTCAAACAAGAAGAGTAAAAAGTGTCACTAGCTGTTAAGTCGCTAGTGTGTCATTTAGCACGTATTTACACCCAACTCTAAAGTGATTGACCAGTGCTCCAGCTACAACAAACCAGGTTTTATTTACTCAGCACCAACATTTGGCAGCTCAAATTCTACAATCCCACAACTGAATTTAAGGCAACAGCTGGTACCAAAATGCAAGAGCACCTAGAATTGTAGTTTTGGACTTTAGCCCTGATGAGCTCCCATCATCAAACTCTTCTGTTTGCAGAAAATGCTGATTTCTTTTTCCTTTATAGAGAACCAGACTGCAACAATGTCAATCACTCAACTTGGTTTTTCTCGTTGCTAAGAAGTGCTTCTATAGTCAGAGACGCTCTACCAAAGCAAACATGTGATTTAGATCCAGGCTGGATGGCGAATGCGCCGTTTTGGATTCCTAGTCAAATGAAAATGTCTGAAACATCTTTAGGTTTCATCGCCAGAACTTCTCAATACGCTTGAAAACACAGCAAATTCTGAGCGTAAACTAAGTGTGTTTCTAGCTTAAACATCCATTATTCAATGCCAGTTCTCCACTTCTATGATGATGACACCACAAGACCACAAGGTCATAGTTTGACCATTTTTATGGTGTAGAGGCAGCGAGTCAATGAAGCCACAAAAAGGGCAGACTGGTGTTTCTGCAGTCTGAGTTTGCCCTACACTATTACTTTAGGATGGGTAAACTCAATGGAAATCTTCCAACTGACTTCCCGGTCTAACCCCTGTTCCAAAATGTCCATTATCCGATGTTGTCCTATCAACCGTTCCAAACTCAATGTCTTACCGTGTTGGCAGGGCTTTCCAGATTTCGGTTTGAGGGCGAGCGAGGGGACACCTTGCCGCAGTAGGAGGCCAGAGGGAGGTGGATGACACCGCCCAGTCCCTCGTTTTCCTCATCCTCCACTCGCTGTCTGCTGGTTGCCATGGTTACCTCTCCATCTGTCCCCCCATATGGAGAGGCTGGTCGCTTGGAAGACATCCTGGAAAAGGAGTAGGAGATAGAAGGCAAGAGAGAGGAAGGAAAAAACACACAGGGAGAAAAATGAGCAATATTTAAAAGATGATATGGTAAGTTGACATCTGGACGGGCGAGGCTGTGGCAGCAAGAGGAGGGCCAGATATGTGGGGATGGAGCCGGTTTCCCAAAAGGAGTTCACCAGTGGCCTTTCCCTGGTACCAGACTGGTATATGGGTACTATTTCTGTGTGTTGGGTTGTACTGTTGGCTCACAGCATGGCGGAAACCTGTCTGCAGTCTTCTGCGAAGGTTTGCATTGCCATCCCAGACTGGTATGGACTTGATCCAGATGGTACAAGTCTCATAATCCAACATCAGACATGTTGGGTCAAATTTTGATCCCACGGTTGGTTGTAGGACTCTTGATCATGAACACTTGTCTTATTTGCGATTGGTAACACAGCAACGTTTTCTAAAGCAACCTTCCCACCGCCCTCACACGGTTCAAGTGACCACCCATGGAGAGTCCATGTAAACGAACATAAATGCACGTAAATGTGCATGTCGGGATTCCGCGTTCCAAACTACGACCATTTTCAGGGCCTGCATACAAAACGCATGGCCACTGAACGCACAGTTAAACCAGGACGACCTTGACCAACCAGTAGTGACGTATCGATGACGTTTCCTTTATTTCACAGAGGTGCCAACTGTTTGAAAATTGAACATGAAGGAGAATTTTATAAATGTGGTTTGTGTCCGGCCAGAAGTCTTTGACACCAAGTCTTTCATATATTGGAATGGAGAGGTGAAAGAAAAAGCCTGGAGCAAGATTCACGAGATTTGCACCAAACCTACTCCAACTGTAGGTGGCAGACATGGGAAAAACCAAAACAAGAGGCCCCCTCCCAGGTAGTCCAGTGTGAACACCATGGGAACCTGCATTTAGTGCGTTCTTGAACATGCGTCACATGACTGATGTGACCGTAGCGAACCACTTATGTGGCCCAAAAGGAGAAGAGTGTAACTTTAAGGGGAACCCCTTCAATCAATCCCCTTTGGTCACTTTTTGATCATCAACCTTCAAGCAGAGTTTCAAACCCACATTCTGACCCTAAGCAATGTTTACCATGGGGCCATGACGCCGCCACGTTTACCGCCGCAAGACGGGGCCATTACTGTAAAAAGAGCTTTATGTGAGACATGACCACGTTTTGACAATGGGCTTTCAGAGAGAAACACCAATTGGAAAAAAGAGAAGAAAGAGAAAAAACAGGACTGTACAGAGCAAATAATATGCATTTATGAAAAGCTCAGGACAATAGAGGAACTGGAGGAAAATGGCTAGCAACATGACAGCTCTGCTGTTTGCATTTGTTGCTGTTGCTTTGTTCCCATGAATAAAAAAAGGGAAAGAAAGGATATAAAGCCACATCTATTAGGTGAACTCTGTCTGGCACAAGGTAAATTTGCCTCCCGTACTTCAGCTGAATGGCGATGCGGCGACTACGCTGCAATAATAGAATTAAATGTCGTTCCCGGCGTCGCCTGAGTGCTTTCAGATGCACTTGTCAGCCTTGAAGCCACCGTGACTATGACCCTGGGTAATAGGCTGCTCGCGCGGGTGGGGTGGGGGGGCCAAACTTCAGGGGGAGGTTCATTCACGGCGGGAAACACCCCCACCCAAACCAATCAAACCGACATTAACAGGCCTGTCTGTAAAGCTCATCTTTGTACCCAATCCATACTGCGCCGGTATTTAATTGGCTCACCCCCCCCCCCTTCACTAGCTTCCCTCCGGTAAACTGATTACACTTTTGACTCTATTGGATTTCCACCGGACTTTACATCTGGCATTGTTCCTGGGAGCGCGCTCGCCGCTACTTCACTCTGTGTTTACCGTCTAACGGCAGAAAGAAACAAAGATTATAGAAAGAAGCAGAAGTTCAGACCTGGAACCTGCAGCTTTCTCTCCCTGAGACGTCCTTATAGACCAAATTGAATAAGCTGCTGTATAAAAAAGGAAAAAAAAACACCTTACCTAGGTAATTTGATTACCTCTAATTGCTTCTGGAAGATTTTTTTTACCTGCAATATTCATGGATTTTATAGATAATCTAATAATTTAAACCAATTTAGTAAATTGCATTACTCTTAATTTGGACGTTGCCAACAAATATGAAGTTTTTAGGAACTTGAAGTAGCAAAAATCCCTTTTCAAAGGGGAGTTTTCATCAGACAGATGTATATCCTGACGTGAACTGATGCAAAGTGGAAGCTTCTAGTAGCTTTTGAGATGTTTTTTTCATTCCAAAAGAGTCTAAGAAGTAGTATCGATGGCATTAGTGGTGGAGAACCTGCGTAGGCGTCACTTCATGCAGCGTTTGATGCAAGCAGCTGTCCCCGCCGAACGGCCTTTAGCGCCACGCGACCCACACAGCGAACACTGGCTGCATCACTACCTGTTTCCTTTACCTCCTTTCACACTGAGGCCTTTTGTTCCAGACACACCAGCGCGCGTGTCCACTCTGTCCTCGCCGGGCTCAGAATCCGTAGAACCATCAATTTATCATCCATCAATTAGCCGCAGCATCCGACGCCGCAGCATCCGGCGGGATTCCAGAGAAGGTTTGAGCGCTTTAACGCCGCCAGGACAGAGAAGACCTCTGGCAGGTCCCCCCCCCTCCCCCATTCTGGTCCTTTGAAGTGGAATTACAACACAATCGGGCGCCGCGGGTGTGCAGGTTACTTCATTGGAGGTTTTTGGCAGGGCTGTCACTCTGGCAAACAGGAGGAGGAGGAAGGAGTCTCAAAGCGAAGCAGGGATTTAGGGGATTTTTTTTTTTTTAAGAGTCACCTTATTAAGCCGATAAATTGGCGTGGCCGTCCAGGTCGTAATTAATGAACATGAACGGGAAAAAACTTAAAAGAAAAGAAACGAGCGGCTGGCTTTCCTGCTCCAGAAACACACACATGCGTGCACGCACACGGCGGGAGTGCTAAGCTGAGATTAGAGCGCCACTTCCCCTTGGCTTTTTGATGATTAGTGGCCCCTCGGCTAAGTCCCTCTCATATCACATATGTCCACCGCCGCTAAGTCACTAATCGGACAGCGATGGACGTCCATTAACGGGCCGCCTAATCGCCATCAGCGGTGGTTAACCGTCTCCTGGCTGTCAGCTCCACACTTTTTACATGAATCTAAGCAAAATGAGGATTTATTGGAGTCGGACTGAAGGACAAAAGGGACAGAAATGCAGCATTTTGTTTGGGATTCGAACGTGTGGCTGCTAGCTTGGTGCTAAACTCCTCGAACTTTCCCATGGAGAAATGTTCTGATCGGCATTTTTGGGCTTTTGGAAAGTCATCACAGCTAAAACCAGCTAAAGCTAAATTTGTGGTCCGTGTTTCGTGTTGCACACCTGGCCTTCAGGTGTGGGACCCTCTGAACGCAAACGGGAGCCATCATGAGCGGGAACCAAGGGGCATTTCCAAACAGTGTCTGTTTAGATAAGAGACTTTTTGTTCTTTTTTTACCTCTGAGGCGCAACATTTACATCCGTTTGACACCTGAGGAAGAAATTTAACCAAATATTTCCTCCCATAATGCACTTCTTTATCACTTTATTTCCACCTTTTTTTCCTTTACAAGCTCAAAGTGAATTTTTCTGCAGACTTATTCTAACATCCTCGTCGTCTCCCTGTTTCTCCTCCTCAATCACCTGTTTGTGAGAATTTTTCCCATCATCCTCTCTTTTTTAAGTCCATTTTGCTTAATTACTATTTAAAAGGGCAGAAAATTTAGCAAAACAGGGATGTAGATTAGGAATAAATGAGAAGACTATTTCCAACCCAAATTCGCAAACTGACTCCTTTTCTTCCTTCATTTTCTGAGTTGGAAAAAAAAAGGCGGGAGAAAAAACCCCGAAGCTCGTGCCCGTATGAGCTCACGCACTCAACGACCAACACAAAGCGTCCTCTGTGAGGAGCAGTAAATCGCCGGCCGGCGGCCCGAACCGTGTTTCCTGTCCAGCTCCACCACAAAAGGGAAAAACACACAACCTAATGCTGTTAATCACACACACACATGCCGGAGGAGAAAAGTCATGTGTGTGTGTGTGTGTGTGTGTGTGTGTGTGTGTGTGTGTGTGTGTGTGTGTGTGTGTGTGTGTGTGTGGAAAGCATGGAGCGTGGCTCATGTGGCCTTCAGGCCGACCGTCCTCTCCTCCTCTGCCGCTCCGTCCATCCACCTCAGAGTCACCAGCGAGGCTTCGGTCCTCATATTTTCCCCCGTCATGCTTTCAGAATGACCCCCCCTCCCCCCTCCCCCCTTTATTTCTGTCCTGATGCTGAGTCACCAGCTCAGCGTGGAAAAAGACGGAAAGAAAGTTTGTCTGGCAGCTCGTGGGAAAAAGCTGCGTCGCCTCGGAAAGAAAAAAACCAAAGACAGACAGAGGGGAAAAGTGCATCCGGTGGACGGCGGCCCCACTCCCCTGGTATTTTTGTCACGGGGGGTACTGTATGGTGTTTACTGTGGGGGGGGGGGTGTCTGTTGTTGTGCCTTCGTTTTTGTCTGCCCCTCTAAAGCCGAAGCACATCTTTACCCCGGCTGGGAGGTTGCCCCCCCACCCCCTCCCATTTTACTACCTGAAAACACAGTGGCTTCATTGTAACACAGAGGTGGGGATGGGGGGGGGGTCCAAACTCCTGACACTGTCTGGTATTGTTGGCTGGAAGGATGTGTGTTTTCGCAACGAGAAAACGCGTAAAAGAAAAAAAATGGGGACGTTTGAGGCGTTTTCCTGCTCAGGAATGCCTCCAGATTGACCTTTGACCCCCCGCCCCGTGACCCCCCAAGTCATATGACCTCAGTGTAGTTAGCCCAGCAGTCACTTCTGACACTCCGGAGCGCTCACTCTCTCTTTCTTTTCATCTTGATTCACAAACAAGAACCACAACAAGAAGAGGATAACAACACCCCCCCCCCCCTTGCTACTTTTTGGCCATCGAGGGGTGGGGGGGTTCACTGATCAAACCGGGGTGGGAGGTCGGGGTGAGGGGGGAGGGAGGAAGTGAAGGGGGAACACTTTAGCATTCTCCTCTGGTATTTTCTCCGTCTTTCTTTCGGCGGATGGAGACACGGTTATCAAGACTCTCTAGGGACGCACAATATGGCTCAGACAATGGCCCCCCCAGTCCAAGGTGGTGGCGGCGAATATGGGGGGTGGGGGGGTGACAAGAGAAAAAGACAAGGAGTGGGAGGCCTGCGGAGGGCCACAGGGGCAGAGCGGCGCATTAGTTTGCCAAGCACGGACACTCTACTCAATTACTGCTGCAGACACACACTTTCTGTGTGCGATCGCACACACACACACACACTGTTCGCACACAGAAAGTGTGTGTTGCTGCATTCACACACAAACCCCTTTAACCTCCACCTCTTCTAAACGCAGAACAGTGATGGGAGGCAGCACTGCTCACTTTCATCAAGCTGCGATTGTCAACATCTCCCCTCTAGAAGCTCTGAAAGTTTGCGACTTTTCACCCAAAAAAGTTTCCAATCGGCTCAAACGGCTCCTGATCGATACGTTTAGAAGCTTCCGAAGCCGCTAATCAGCTCCCGGTCGTCAGCGCTTCCAGAGTGCACGCGGGGATGCGAGCTGACACCTCCACACACCTAAAGGAGGGGGACAAATGGAGGGGTGTGAAAATCTGCCGCTACCTTAACACCCCTTTGACAGAGACCTCTTCCTCTCCTCCTCCTCCTCCCTGCCCCCCCCCTTTGGCCCTTTCACTCTGCTCCTTCTTCTCCAGGAATGTGTCAGTTTGGCCACATCTCCTTCATCTCTCCATCTGATGGCTTCTTTCTTTCCTTTTTTTTTATTGGCCCGTCTCCGTTTCTCGGCGGATATTTCGGTGCCGTTTGTGCAAACAGAGGCCGTCTGTTGCTGCTATTTTTAAAACTTGGTAAAAATGCAACGAAATATGGAAAGATAAAAGCAGGAATTGAAGTGAAGTATTGCTTCAACATTTTTAATTTTAAAGTTAGTTAAACTTGATAAAAATCCTATTTAAAATAATAAATAAACAGAAACTATTTATTTTGGATTTTTCAGCAAAAATGATTTTTAAATAAATATGAAGCAATTTTTTATTTTATTTTAAATTTTGACAAAATAAACATTGATATGTTTTACGTTGGTAAAGAGATCAGCAACTAATTCCAGGAAGAAACTAAAAAGTTTTTCTTAGAATTTTGTTTTTTTTAGGAGGAAACAGACGCGTCTCTGAGGCCGGAGCGCAGCTTTTACGCACGGACGCTCCAAACGCACGGCCGATCGGAGGACACCCCCCATCCTCCTCCTTATTTGTTTTGTTTTTTTACTGCCATCCACACATGAGCCCACCGTCACGCACGGCGGCCGGAGGCGCGGTGATGGAGTGCATTACTGGAAAGCGAGAGTTTAAAGCGCTCTCCCCTTAAATCATTGTAATCCCCACATTTATCTCCATACATTCAGCTTTTTCCTCCGTAATCCTTCACTTTTTTTTCTTTTTACCTTCTGTTAGCTGCCCCCCCCCGTCACGTCTGTTGGATTGAAAGGTTTATAAAAGACACTTCTTAAATGAAAGACAGACCCTGAAATCCCCCCTCAGCCCCAGACCTGAGTTTATTTCGGGGGAAGAAGATTTAAAAAATGAAGGGAGCCACTTTCACGTTTAAGGAGAAGCGTTTCCACCAGAATCTGCATCCAAGACGCGTTTTAGTGTTGACAGCGCGGGGTTAGAAGGTTCACACCCCCGGAATGAAGCGCAAACAAGAGGAGCGCAGCCAGATTAGAGCAAAACAAGCAAAACAACAGGGATTGAGACTGGGATTATCGGGGGAGCCTGGATTAAATCATTTGGATTCAAGTAAATAAATAAAACATAAACTACAAACTTTAAAAAAAAGTTTTGTTGAGAAGAGTTGGCAGAAAGTTGAGCTGAGAAAAGAAGAAGATCATGAACGTATTTCTCCAAAGGGGCGCAACTTTTTCTTGACGCGCACATGTAGTCAATCATCAACTGCGCGCGCTCCCCCTCCCACCCCCACCCCCCCAGCTTTACTTCTCCACCCGCGCTGACTGTCACCTCTCTGTCACGCACTGAAAAAAGTAGCTCCTCGTGCGTCCCCAGCATCCGCGTGCGGCGGCGGCGGCGCGCGTCACGTACCTGTTACACTCCTGAGGTAGCTCAGGCTCAGTGAGCATGCTGGAGCGCTCCGTCTCTCTCGACAGCAACAACATAAAACAGTCCCAGAGTTCAGTTCGCGCGCGGACAGCCGAAGCGGCGCTCAGTCTCCCCACCGGAACGCGGACGGGACAGAAGCGATCCTTCAGCGCTCGCGCTCCTCTGCTTCTCTCGCGCCCTCCCTCTCTGCTCTCTGCGTGTGCGCTCCGCTCACGCACTTCCAAAGCCCTCCCTTTCTGACTTTCTCTCCCTCTGCCTCCGTCCCTCCTCCTCCTCTTCTTCCGCCCTCCCTCCTCCTGGAAGCGGCGGCTGCTCTGATGGGCTCTTAAAGGGCCAGCAGCACGCGCGCGCGGGCTCCGTCAGCGAGGGAGGCACGTAGGGATCGGGAGAGAGAGGGGGACTTCTGAGGAGGAGGGGCCTCTCAACCATCAGTCTGAACGCAAAACAGGGCTGCCCCCCTTTCCCCAGGTCCACCAAGAGTAAGTCAGAGGAGGATTACTACTCAATACTACTCAAGTAAAAGTGAAAGTAACCAATGCATAACTCAGGCAAACAGGGGCGGAGCTAGAGGACAAAGGGGGGCACCTGCCCCCGCAGCAAATAGCTTACTCCGCAACTTTTGAGTCAACAGTAGAATAACAAACGACAAAACTCAAGAAATCGTCATAAGAAGCTTCTTTTAACTTCAGGAACACAACTCAGCTAGAAGAACTGCAGCTTCAGTATTCATGACAGTAGAAATATTAACACTGTTGGTATTTTTTATCTGGTTTATAATATAAAGGCAGCATGTCCAAAGTCCGGCCAAGTTTTTTCAAGACAGACTTTTTCTTCATTTTATTTCTGGTCTTCAAAAACGTAAATCACAGTAATTTTGCTAAAAAAAACATTTTTCTGTCATGTGTGTAGAAATCAAAAGTATCCCATTCCAAACATTTTCATCAAATAGTCTGTGTACATTAAACATTATAAGGGTTCAAAGAATGCAGGTCCAAAGGTCAACCCTAATGCTACGGTCACGCCAGGCTCGACGACGCCTTCAAGGGGCCGCTTCCAACCAAAAGTCTAAACCTGGGAATGTGTGGACTCTCTCTTTTAAAACTCTCACATTCAGGAGTCACTTCCAAAAGTTTTTAAATCCGTTTTCAGGCTCTATGAACAAATCGTGCGTCCATTAAACTGGCGCTGCCAGCAAAACCAGTTGAACTTTAATCAGTCAGGGACTCGGATTTGGTAACGTATGAACGGCGCCCTTCAATCCACAGAAGTGAACGGTAAATTGATCATGGAGGATAAAATGAATAATTGCAGTTTGTGTCAGAACAGAGCTGTGAAAGAAAAAGCCTGGAGCAAGATTCACCAGATTTGCACCACTTTGACTTTTCACAATAAGCCTCTTCCAGCCAGAAGAGCTTGTGCTAGCATACTCGCTAGCACTCGCGCTAGCACACTCGCTAGCACTCGCGCTAGCACTCGCGCTAGCACTCGCGCTAGCCCCGGGCAGCGACAGACTTGTGTGAACACCATAAAAGAACGTTCGAGAACCCAGATTCACCGCGTTCTTGAACACATACCCGGAGTGTACGTAGCTTAAAAGTGAAAGTAACCAATTAAATCAAACTTCAGAAGCACAGACAAAAGTTGGATCTGGTTTATAGCCTAAACCAGGCATGTCCAAAGTCCGGCCCGCAGGCCAAACGTGGAACACATCCAGATGTCTGCCGCCCTGAAGTTTCCTTTCATAAAATCCATGAAATGCCAGCAATTTTAAAAACTGTGTACGATGTCCTGCTTGTGATGGGCTAGTTTTTTTAAAAAGCCGTTGTAAACCTGGAGCAACACCGTCAGGAGAGTCTTCTGTCATTCTAGCTCATTTCTACAACGTCTCCTGTTAATGAAGGGATTGGTTTCTCTTGTCGGGGTTTTGGACTTCTGAGGGATTTTTTCTCAGACGTTTTCTTCATTTTATTTCTGGTCTTCAAAAATGAAATTAACCGTAACTTTGGTAAAAACGTATAAAGTTCTTCTTCTGTTCCCTCACTGGATCTTTTCTGCCTAAATGAACTCTCCAAATACGTTTGTTTTCTGTTACCTTTGCTAGTTTGGTGGTTTAAATTTAGCAGTCGGGGAAGCTGCTTTAAGAAAACGCATGGATTTCAGACACGTGACCGAGCGACTTGACATGCTCCGAGAAGGAGTTAGATGTGGATTAGAGAAGGAACTAGTTTTTCCACAATGCTTTTATTTTATCAGACCTTTAATGTAGTAATTTTCTATTTCAATTCAATTCTGTTTTATTTATAAAGCCCAAAATCCCAACAGCAGTCGTCTCAACGGGCTTCAGTAACTGTAAAGTAAACATCAAATCATAAGGATCATGAAAACAGAGAATTCAATAGAAAAATACAAAGTACGATTTGTGTTTTTGTACTGGAATGGAATGATAATCATCATCAAAAAACGTAATTTCTGCTGGTTTATTCTATTCTTAAAGTCTCAAAAATCCCGGGTCAAATTTGACCCACTACCACTAGAGATGAGGGCAGCTCTCTAACAGTTACAAAGCTTAAGGGTTGTGTGTATTTTTCTTTTAATTTAATAACCTAACAGAGCTTTAAACGTACTTCATACCTCTGGATGGTTGTAGAGTTGGGTGGAGTAAATTCTGCCTGCCCCGTTTCTGAATTCCTTCCATGAACTCAGACGCACACATATATAAAAAAAATCTGAATGGACACAAAGACGTTTTCCCTCCACCGTTTCTCCCTGGCGTGTTTAGCAGTGAGGCTGTGGCCATCAGCAAACCTTCAGATACACGTCCTGAAAAATGTCTGGGACTGGTCCGTGCATAATCCCTTAACTTGTGTTGTTTCTTTGGTTCCACCGGGTTACAGAGCAAAGCTGTTCTCAGCTCCGCTTTGATTCACACGCCGCTGTTCACACGATTGGCTATGCTAACTGCATCAAATAGCAGAACAGTGGACATGAAACAAGCCTTGAAACAAGATTAATATAGGGAATCCTGGGTTTGAAGCACTGGAGTTCTTTCAGGCGCTGTTGAATTCCCCACACTATTGTCCAAATGGGTCAGCTCTTCAATTATTTTTGGCTTTTATGTCTTTGTGGACGACAATGGCTGGTGGTGGAGGTGGGGGGCTGAATGACAGAGTTAACAGTAAAGACTTTGGCTCCAGCGACCTGTGTGAAATCTAAATGTTATTTCCAATGCATTACCCAGTATTAGAATGTGACCTGTGTGTGTTATTACCTCGCTCCGTGTGTGGCGGAGAGTCTTCCTCCCATCATGGCTTCTTGCCAAATATCCGATCTAATGAAGCTGAATTCATCTTCTCCGAGGCAGAATGGAGATAAATGTCATGGTCTTGGTGCAGAAGCATGAATGTCAGCATATCTGAAGACATTGATCTCCATCACTTTACTTCAGGCACATTTTCACATCTGTGTTTAAAAATCAGGATCAGGAGAAAAACTGTGTTTTTAACATCTTCTCGTGGCGTTTTTCTCATGATGGAGGAAAATGATCAAGAACGTTCAGCTTAAAATTGCATTTCTGATTATTTCTTTAATCAAATTGTTGTGAATCAGGATGTCGTTTGAGAAAGATTGTAGCTGCGACGTAGAAAAACATGCTGGGCGGGGCCACAAGTCCCTGCTCCGCCCCTTTTCTGATCCTCCACCTGCAGACCAACAGATCCATGAACGTCTTTGTTTTCCTGGTCCGAGCTGGAATCTGGATCAGAACTGGACAGATGGATCATTTTTATTGCACAGCCAATATCAGTTGGATGGAAGGGGCTGTAGGTTAGTGGGAACGCACATAAACAGATGGATGACGGGAAGTGGGGGAGGAATAATGCTGCCAACAACCCAGAATGTCTGATGGACTCCTGCCACTCTGAAGAAAGTATGTCCTAAAAAACACACAGTTTTTTTTTATTTTGCCTAAAACAGGACAATCCGAAATGAAAGAATACTAGGAACAATTTATAACTAAAGTAAAGATGATGGAGTGAAATTCAAACTATGTTTAGTGGTTTGGAGTTGATTGGTTGGAGAAATTTGGATCCCACTTTTCTGTAGGCCTCAGAGTCAACTATATCCATGTTTCATTTATTACCTTTGGCACACTTAAAAAAACATTAAAAATGAAATATGAGTTATTTTCATGAACTCTTTTCAAACCCAGAAGTATGACGACTCCATCTCTGAGGCTCCGCCTTTCGCTCCTTGTGGGTGCCGCCCATTTCATGGCCTCATACCAGATCCGGCCTTAGCAGCATGTCTGCGTCTCGCCCACGAAAACAAACAACATTTCCAACTTTTCCAAACATGGATGTTCATATTGGGCACAGAAAAGGAAAGCCGATCACCGCAGGCTCTGTGGAGAAAGTGGGTGTGTCTGTTAGCCTGGGGCGGGGCTTGCAGCGAAGACTCTTCCTGGAAGGGGCTGTTCTATGAATGTGAGAACTCATTTTTGTGGATTGGGAGGGGCTGGTGCTCAGAGAAATACTCAGAGATGTGTGAACAGATCAAAATTCCACTTTGGGGTTGTTTCTAGTGAGTAATTAACATTATAATAACCTTAAAAGCTCAAAATGCTGATTTTGCATGGTGTACAGAGGGGCAAAAAAGTATTCAGTCAGCCACCAATTGTTTAAGTCCTGCTTAAAAAGATTAGGGAGGCTTGAAAATTTTATCAAAGGTCAACCTCAAGACACCTGTCCACAACCTCAGACAGTCACACTCCAAACTCCATTGTGGAGACCAAAGAGCTGTCTAAGGACACCAGAAACCAAATTGTTGACCTGCACCAGAATGGAAGACTGAATCTGCTACAGGTGAGCAGCTTGGAGTGAAGAAATCAACTATTAGAACATGGAAGACAACAAGACCACTGAGAATCTCCCTCCAGGATCTCACCACAGAATGATCAGAATGATCAAAAGAACGGTGAGCAAACATCCCAGAATCCCACAGGGGACCTAGTGAACGACCTGCAGAGAGCTGGGACCAAAGTAACAAAGGCTACCATCAGTAACTCACTACACCACCAGGGACTCAAACCCTGCAGGGCCAGACGTGTCCCCCTGCTAAAGCCAGTACATGTGCAGGCCCGTCTACAGTCTGCTAGAGAGCATTTGGAGGATCCACTTCCATGAGTTCAAAGGGACGCCATGCATACGTCACCACCAGATCTGAGTCCCTGATTGGTCAAAGTTTGCCCTGGTTTAACTCTTAAAGCGAGTTCAATGGATGGACGTTTTAGACATAGTAGAAATTTGCCAAGCTACGCTTGAATGTGAGAGTTTTGAACGCGGAAGCCCAAAAACATACGTTTACATAGACCTTTCATTGAAAGCAGTCGCCTCAACACGCATTACTGAGGGCGCAGTGAGCACAGATTTACAATTCCAGAGAGATGTCTTGGAGCAGCGTAGGTATCTGAGGCCGTCAGAGGCTTCTCCTCCATGGTCTGCCACAACAAATGAGACTGGAGACAAAGAAAAAGCCCAAACGGGTTTTCTCCCTTCCTTTTTTGTTTAGCTTTGGATTCTTCAACACTAAACTGTTTTGTTTGGAGGAGACAGCTGAGCACTATGGGGCGAACATATGCTGGCGCTCAGTCGCACAGCTGAACCCGTGCACAAACGCACACGGGAGCACAGCTTTATGCAACTTGACTGAAAATCTCCACCGGCCCACCACACCCTTTGTGTCCTCAGGTAAGTGTGCAGTCTGTGTGTGTGTGTGTGTGTGTGTGTGTGCGTGTGTGTCTGCGGTGCATGCTGCTTTCAATGCTTAGTGCTGTCAGTCACTATTAAGGGTGTGTGGTCTGTGTGTCACACATACGGCCAATCCAGCTATTGTTCTGCAGAGCGCGGAGAAAAGCAGAACTGACAGTCTGCCACTTTGGTGATACTTTAACACAGACGGCGCTGCACACACACAGACAGGAAGGAGAAGCCAAGAGGAGGGCTGTCGGAGCTGACGGTACACTCTGCAGCCTCACACCGTGCACGCTGGTTGCTCTCAACACAGACTACTGTAAACACAAACTTTATGGTGGTTTTTCACGGCACGTCAGGAGGGACAGAAACAGTAGAGAGGATTTCTTCCCTGTTAGGCAGAAAGATAAGGAGGTAGTTTCCTTCCATAAAACCTTGATGAAAGGTGAGCAGTTTAGACGCAAAGTGAACAGAAATATGGATGGACACCAGATTGTTTTTGTCATCATATTGTGTTCTGTGACCTTTGAAAAACACCGTCTGGAGACAGATTTCATCTTCATAAGCCACATTTAGCTCAAAAGAAGTTTGCAAGAATTCAGAGGGGGGACTGGACAATGGTGTAGTGGTTAGCGCTCTAACTACACAGGAAGAAGCCCCGGTTCAAATCCCAACTGGGACTTCTCTATATGTGGAGTTTGCATGTTCTACTGGTACAAATGTGTGTTTTCTTCCAGCTCTGTGGTCTCCACCCACAGTCCTCATTTTGCTCAACCGTGGCTGGGATAAGCTCCAGCAACATTTCATCAACAGAGAGGGAGGGGGGGCTCAGAACATGGATGGATGACGAGTTCAGGGAAAATGTCCGTGTCATCACTGAAAGTGGAAAATATGGAATGAAAAACTTTATGATGTCGTTGACAATCTTTGCCAAAAACAGAACCAGAAGCAAAAAACAGCATCAGTCTGATGAAGCTGCTTGGATGAGCCGCAAAATATTCCAAGAAAGGTTTTAAGTCCAGCTGAATGTATGAGAACACACCGACAAAACACAAGGCAGAAGAATTCAAAATGATGCTTTTAGTCTCGACATGCCAAAGTCATCAACTGTTTATGTCACAGATAAGAGCAAGCCTCGATTTATTATCTGTTCTTTCATTTGAAATAAATCCCAATATTCCAAATGTTGCAGTTCCTCAAACCACCACTGGGGGATGGTTTCAAGGAGAGCAGTTTCCCATGGAATACAAGTTCTCCTCTACACCAAATGACACCTGTGTACAGCCTGGTATCGAACACGTCTCCTCTGTTTACGTACAGCGAAGGTTCCCATGCTGAACAGGAGTTTATCACTGATCAGTGACCATTTGAGGGATAAATTGTATTCTTTATTAATATCGCATTGTTTTAATGTATTGTCATTGTTGTAAATACTTAAATTAAATGAAGAAGAAAAGCTTTTTTAAACTCATCTTTTGTGGGGTTTCAGGTCTATTTTTGTTCTGCAGCATCCTCACATATATTCTCACATTTGGGACTTTTTCCTGACTTAATAGAAAAGTAAATGTTGTCCCTAAACTCTGTACAAATAGATTTAGATCAATTCTTCTCAGCTGTGTTTTGTTAACCAAACAATAATGAAAAAAATGTAAGCTGTCTTCTGATATTAGTAAAAGCAGAAATTTATTAAAGTGCAAATTTGATTTAGACTGAACTCTCTCTCATTTAAGTAGTGACCAACATTTAATTACGTTTGTACAGACTACTAGAATATGAGAAACTCGACTTTAAATGGGAATTAGTTTGCATTTCATGCTGCTGCAAAATGCAGGAAAAACAAAATCTTTTTCACAGACGCTCAAAGATAAACCAATCAGCAAACGCCATAAACAAAGAGAAAGGTCTCCAGATAAAACCTTCTAGACCTGACAGCCTCAGAAGTCTGACATCATTTGACAAACACACGGATGAGGCACACATGAGCGCCAAGCCCTCTGCTCTGTGTTACATGAACATTTCAGCTCCAACAACAATCAGCGGCATTAGTTTTCTATTTACCTAATCTAATTCATGGTCAAATGGAGGGAATACACTGGAATGGCTAAATCTAATTGCATTCCCAACTAAATTGGGCCCCTACTGAACACCGCATTTCTCCTCCACCCTGTAAACATCAGCAAAACCAATGATAACCTCATTTGCGCATTACAGAAACTTAATTTCTCCATTATGCGGCCCGGTCGACCGGCCCACATAACGGAGCAGCGCTGACCTGGACGCACCTCTTTCCCAACTTGACCCCTCGTTTGAAGACCAGCAGGAGGTCGGCGTGAAGCCGGAAATGCACGAAACTGCGGATGAAGAGGAAAATGCAAAACAATGAATGGAAGTGTTCACGAATTCTTTATGTAGATGTCACGCAACAAGAAAGGAGGAATATATGAGGACAGAAAAGCAGAGCCAAAGTGTAGTGAGGGAAATAATTCACAGGAGGGGCTGGAAAAATATTCATACAACACTAAATTATTTGTGAACGGAGGAGAAATGAGAACGTAAATGTGCTGGCAGGACACACAGACTATTACGATGACACCGTTGATAGGGATCTAACAGCTCACAGCATCAGGGAGCGACAATATGCAAAATGCAGGGAAACACTCCTAATCCCCAAACCAGGAAGTCAGGAGCAGCACACTTCCTAAAATGTTTGGAAATCTCCATATGATGCAAATCTGAAGACACAAACATGCAAACTCGGTGGGGCAGATTGCTGGTTTTTTGGCCATAGGAGGCTTTTCCTGTAATAGATCAAGGTAGTATCTAAAAGGAAAAACAGGAAAAAAAATGCATTCATAACCATAAAGTCTGAGGTAACGTTTCTGAAATGTTGCTTTAGATCCCAGTTTTAGGATAAATAAGTACAAAAGTTTTCTTAATATTTCATCTGTAGAGTTTTTCAGAGTCAGAACAAGTTTATTTTTTGTTTTTGCCCACCTCATGACTTTGGATGTTGCTTAACCTGGCAAAGCCCACATTATTAAATAATTGACAGAAAATTCAAATTTTCTGAATTTAGAGTGTGTAGCGCTTATCCTGGAAAAATAAACTGCATCCACTGCTGCCTGAAACAAACAAGAACAAACCAAGCAAGAGACCCTTCCCTTGTATCTTACAGCCAAAAACAAGTTACTTTAGCGTCCAACAAGTTCGCGTGTCATTAATATTTAGCAGCATGTACTTAGCCTAAAACCATTTGTATCATATTTGAAAGACATTTTTCTGAGACTCCTATCTCCTTAGCATCATCCACACTTTAAAAAAAAACTCCATTGTATAGAATTTGGACCATGTTTTCTGTCTTGTAGTGCATCATCATTCCACTAGAGGCAGTAGAAGGGCTTTTCCTGCTCATTTCATGATGGATTCTTCCGTGAAATCCCAAAAACACTTTTGACGGGAAATGTTAAGCTAATTTTCAACTTTTATGGTGAGAATAAATCATTTATCATCATTCTTTTATTAATGTCTACTTGCTGTATTGAAATAATGCAAATGTTGTTGATAATTACTGTATAATACATTTATGGCAAGTTAAACATTGTGGGGATCAAATTTGATACAGTGGATAAATAAGGTGCTTTTTCTTCCAGAACACTCATGCTAGCTCCGCCAAAGTGCGTTATGATGCTAAGATGCTAACACAGCCGGTGCTGCAGCCTCGGTTATTAGGAGTGTACGACTTCTTTAAGTGTTCAGAATAGCACCTGAGGGAAAAGTGGGAATTTAAGCCTTCCAAAACTTGTAAAAGTCGAGGTTTGAAAGTTACACTTTAGTAAATGTAAAGCATTATGACAAGATCTGCGATGATTCGCTCACGACAGAGACATAAAATAGTGTAAATATATATATATATTTTAATTTCATTTCAAAATAAAAGTTGAAGAAATGCACATATTGGGGTAAAACTGACATCAGCTGTCCTCCTATCCAAGCCAACATGGTTTGAAATGAGTGTGAGGGATTCAGACACATTGTCTCAGACAAGGAGAGGAAATTCAGATTCCATTCATGTCCCAAAAGTCTCTTTTTTTTAAAAACATCAGCCGTCTTGTGTAAATTCCACCGTTGCTCTCCACCTGTCTTTTCCAGCTCAGACTCTGTCTGAGGCCAGGTGCCTGTATCAATACCTCTGGCACCCCCCCCCCCTCGCCCCCACATCCTCTAAGAGAAGAGAGGAACAACCGGCGTGGAGAGGCACAAGCCCCTGTGAAGTGGCTTTATCGTGCAGGCAGAGGACTCTGTCTGAAGACTGAGTGGCAGGCGGTAGAAGCCATTAAGATAGAACCGCTATCTCTCACTGCCAGGGCTCTCTGAACACAAGCAGGGGCTCAGGACGCTGCGTCCACACACACACACACACACACACACACACACACACACACACACACACACACACACACACACACACACACATTTGTGGAATGGTACTTGCGACCACATGTATGTGCACATGTGTGTATTCATTTACAGCTACAAGCAGGGCTCCCTCTTTATCTCTGTGTCTCTATTTTGCAATCCTCCATCCCATCAATCCCTGCAGGGGCCGGTGAGCCGAGTGGATAAACGGTCAACCAGACAGAAGGAGACCCAAACATTTACTGCCGTCTCTGCCAATTTTACCAGAGTGTTGCTGGTTCAATGATGTAATCTGTGAAGCAAATTTGAAGGTAAACTTCTTACAGACTCATTTAAGATTTCATGTTTTCAGTGACATTCAAGACTTTGGTTTGGTTTTTGATTGTGTTGTGTTGTGTCGAGCACTTTGAATGATTGTTGATTTGTATCAGTAATTTGACTTTGAGTGTTGAGATCTGCTTTGAACGTCAGCTGATTATGACTTTATATTTGAGTTTTAGTCCATGTTTGTAGTCAAAAGGGTAATGTTTTTGGCCATTTAGATTAAATGTTTTTGTTGTTTTCTGTAATTAAACTTTTGCACCAGTGTCCTTGACTGGTAACCGGTCCAAGGTGTACCCGACCTTTGCCCCATGTCAGAATCAGAATCCTTTATTGTCGTTGTACATAATAATACGATGAAATTGTATCAATTGTATCAGCCTTTGAGTGATGAAAATACTGTAAATCTAATAAAAATATGTACAGAAAACAAATCAATGTGTGGTTAGTTAGGATAGGATGAATCAACCCCTATTTCTGTACAGGATCTAGCTGTGAATTGAGGAATATTTTGAAGTGGTCTGTTCTGCACCCAATCAATTTGAACCCAAAGCTCTTTTTGCTGGACTAGTAGGTCACTTAATTCTGTGACTAACATGACTGAGTGGACTCTTTCTAAGTCCATGAACGACATGACACACCATCCTACTTCTGTAGTTAGTTAGCCAAAAAAAAGGTGCAAACTTCCACACAACAAGACACTTTGTTTTAAACACAAAATACAACTTGATAACACAAATGCAGGGAACTCCATTTCTGTTGGATTTGTGGGGTACCAATGAAAAAAACGTGGCTAGGTCTTAAGTTATGTTCATACCGATGAAGGTCAGGTTTGTGTCGGACGCCTCTCCTTCGACGTGCATCAAGTTTACTGCTTGCCACTTTTCCAAAAATGAATTTATAA
This sequence comes from Oryzias sinensis, assembly GCA_037389245.1. Taxonomy (NCBI): domain Eukaryota; kingdom Metazoa; phylum Chordata; class Actinopteri; order Beloniformes; family Adrianichthyidae; genus Oryzias; species Oryzias sinensis. Next base: position 1,109,505 of record CM074507.1, read on the forward strand.
ACCTGATGCTCGTGACGCGTGTGGGAGGAGTCAAATGTTTTTAGCCTGATCGCTAAATGGAAACATTGACTGTAGATCTAATTTACAGTCAATCCATGGAAGACACGGATGATGTCTAGAGATCAGGTTCATTTGTTTTACAGAGCTCTACAAAAGCATCAGTAACCACGCCTCCATGTCTGAGTTCACGACATCGTTCAGAGACTCTCCCGGTACGGTGAGCTTAACCGTCTGAATGACGGACACTTCCAGATGGACTTTCATCTCTCTGTGACCAAGCTGATGACTTGCTGTCACCACATTAGTCACATGAGGGAAAAAATGAGAGTAAAATAAGAGGGACCTTTCATTTTTTCTTGAATCAGAAATGAACCCGCTGGTCCCAGATAGCTGAAATTCCACAGACTTCTGTTGTGAAACAAACAGCTAGTCCTGTTAGTCAGTCGTTGTATTTGTCAGAATCACCAGAGGTGCTCTCGTAAATCTTTCTAGCATGTTGTCGCTAATCCTAATATTTTTTCATGATATTTTGGCCGTAGTAGTTATTTAAGTATAAACTGACCAATCAGAGGCCTCAAGAAAGGCAGGTGGTGTCACGTCAAATGTTTGAGTCACAGATTTTCCTGAGCCCGCCTTCAGTGGAGGGGGTGTGGCCTTCTAACATGCCATCTACTGATTGGAGAGAGTGGTTGCCACTCATGGTGATGGCATATCACGTAAAAATCATTTTCTATGGGACGGCTCAGTCGCTCAGTCCACTTCTCTATATACAGTCAAAAACACTGAGTTAACGCTCGCAACGGTTCTATGTGCAAAATATCTTTGATCGGATCAAAGATCGGATGAGAATGGAACTGTGTACATGGGCCCAGAAAGTCTTTAACCGATTATAACAAATGTTGACACACGCCACACTGTTGAACATGTGCAGAACTCTCTAAAATACCAGAAACGCCTATAGAAGAAGAAATATTGAGTTCCGTTGTAAACAAACAAGCATAGAGTGAGATGGTCTTCTAAACATGCTTTTATTGTTGTTGTGATGATTATTAAGGGCCTGTTCGCTCATCATTTTTGCTTTATTCTTGGCCACGCAGACCTGGAAGAAGGTTAGAATTAGGCTAATACGTGCTAACGACATTTACCTTTGGATGCAGTTAGAATCCCTGCGGTCAAAGCTGCAATCTGCATATAAATATGTGGAAATATCATCAGCTTTTATTCTGTCTGGACACGACTGGAAACATGAATTCACAGGATTGTTTACTCGGTTTCTCAGGACTGGGCTGCATTTCTGCATTCAAAATCTGCCTCCATTACCTCACAAACCGTCCCAAAGCTGCTCCTCTGCTCTGAGAACCGGTTCTCCATGGTTCTCCACGGCTCTCCTGAGTCCAGCAGCTCGCTCACACAGAACGGCGGCCCGAAGCCTCCTCTGGAGCGCCACACCGTGACAAAGCCCCCTCCCCTGCCCGCAAACACAGAGCTATGCGTCCGGCTGCTGTGCTCAGAGACATGTTAGCTGGCGGTCCTGTTCCAAAGCCTCCTCTGGAGCGCCACACCGTCTATGCATGAAGTAAACCAGAGCAGCAGTGACCCACGATCAGAATGAACTGTTTATGTGCTCCACGATCAGATCAACAATCAGCATGACCACCCATCTCCATCAGAAGGAAATATTGATCTGAACGAGTCTGATCAGGGCAGAGGATTCTGTTTTCATCTGATCAGGCGTTCATTCCGATTACTTTTGTCTGTGTAAACGCAGCTCCTGAAAGTGGAGACAGTAAATGTAGCTTTACAGGAGAATAGAACCATTCAACAAAGTACTGCCAGTTTGCACACTTTGCTGTCAGTTGAACCATATTGGCTCAATCCTCAACCATCCTGTTGAATTTTGTTGGTATAAATGTATTTCTGCGCTGAAATAATCACCCTTCAGGAACACGCAGCAGCCTCTCAGCTGACAATGGCAGCAACGAGGTTCAACAGACAACCTTGAAGAGAACAAAACGCACAGAAGTTGTTTGGTTTCTTTCACAAAGCTATAGTGAAAAAACTTTTTTTTTTCTTTATTTGAGGTCATCCTTTCATCTGGTTTCATGTAATCAGAGTATTTTCCGCTTCTTCTGGGCACATGCAATATGATGAAGACCTTTCCCTGCTGTGCCCCCTAAGTGCACCCTGCTGCTGCAACCGCTGCGACAAACAATGCCGTGTAAACAAGCTGTTTTCGTCACCGGCAACAATGGCTGTGTGGGGAAAAAATGTAATTACCAATCTGCACTCTTTGTATAAATCTTAACTCATTCCTAATTAGCTCCTCTCCTTGAAAACATCAAGTCAGTTAATTATGGCTGAGAGAGAATGGAGTGTTTCTGGTGTCACGCATTTATTAGTAATCTGCAGTGTTGTGATGGAGAGACCGCGGCTGCAGCACACAATACAAGGACTGAATAAAAGAGTCTCTGTCACTGCAGGGTTAATGAAAAACTGACCCGGGAAGATAAAGTAAGTCGTTAAGGATTTGCAAAAATATATATGTATATCTGTACATCTTGAAAAAAGGCACCACTGCAATCAAACATGTCCTGAAAGTAACGGAAAGCGAAGACCTTTCTAGAAAACATCATTCTTTGCAGCGTCAATCGAACCTTGAATCAGTTTAATCTGTTGAGAAAGAAAAAAAACCTGAGAGAAGAAAATCTCACAAATGGTTTCAACCAGTGCAGCTTGGCATTAAACCAATTGTGTTTCAGGAAAGTAGGGCTACATAAAACACATCATTTTTCTTTCACAATGCATACACTAACTCTATGTTTTGTCTGAGGCTTAAAATAACCACAAACAACACAGATACGGTGCCGACCATTATGGATTTTTCTTTAACAAGAGGCTTTTTAGTCCTTCAGCTTGGTCCAAAGAAAAATACAAAAAAGGTAATCTCAGAGGTCAGTGGTCTGTTTTGATCTGTGCTATTTGGTGAAACCATTACTGAACTGGACTGAGTGGCCCCTCCCCCCTTATGTTCCAAACAGGAAGTACCTGCTGGTTCTAAGAAGCGACTTCTATAGAGAAATAAACAGCTGTTAGATAGTTTTTATATTTGTCAGAATAACCATTCTTGCTCTGCTACCTTTTTTTGGAGATGTTTTTGGTAATCCTTATTTTTTTAAATAATATTTTTTCTGTAGTTCAAGCTATTCAAGTTACAAACTTACCAGTCAGATGCTTTAATAAAAGTATGTGGTTTCACATCAAACATGTGAAACGTTTAATTTACTGATCCTCCTGAGTGAACATCCAAGTGGGGTGTGGACTTACAATAGGGGTTTATGGATCTTCAGACAAACAGAGTATATTTGTATAAACCCCTTTTGTATTTGAGGCTAAGCTTTATTCATGATAATTATATTATATAGGCAGGAGGCCGACACCCCCCACCCCAGAGCCAGGGGCAGACAGCGCAGAGACCCGGCTGAACCAGGCATCCAAGAGCCCCCCCGTCAGACAAAGACCCGGGAGCAACCACCCTCCCGCGCATAAAATCGACCCCCACCACGGGGACGGAGGCCAAGACCCGGCAGCCCCCCGGGCGAGGAGTAGCAGGAACAGATAGCATGCAGAGCCGGAGCCCCCACCTGGGCAACGACCGGCCCCACCGCGACCGCGCCTATACCTAATGCCCCGACCACTCGATACCTATGCCGGCACCTAGACAAGAGGCCCGCCACAGCATGGGAGTCCTGAGCCCCACCCGCCCCCAACCCCAGAGGCAGGCCGGGACAACCCATGGTCAGCCCACACTGCACACCCATGGAACCTGCCCGCCAGCCCTACCGAGGACAAAATAGGGGAACCAGCAAAAACTGACCACCTGACTGGAAAGGCGGACACGAGCGACCAGCAAAGGCCCCAGACAGGGCCAGGGGACGGTGAGCCTGAGGACCAGGCTCTAGTTGCTGCGTTCAACGATGGAAAATTTAGGGTGACTCCAGTATGCCCAAAAAAGGGGATCCAGTCCACCCCGCTCAGATGTTGTTGGCTTGTAGGCTCCCTCTCTGCGTGGAAAAGAGCCGCAAGGTCAGGGACGCAGAAACGTCCACAACGACAAACTCACTCCTGATTGGTGAGAGGGATTGCCATTAAAAAGGACGACTTGGACCAATTTTGACCAATCACTTTTGCTGATGTTGTCTGACTCCAACATGCAAATGGCAACACCGCCATTTTCTTTGGGTGGCGTCGCACTTGCTCAGTCCGGTTTGCATGGATTCAATGAAACCAAACCCAATTAAAGTCAATCTGTCATCACAATAGTCGTGAGGGTGATGATGTTCTCTTAATTTTGACGTATATTTGTGAATATTTAAAAGCTGTTTTCTTTTTGTTTGTTTTTTGCAGTTGGGTGTAATAAATGTCTGACCTCACTCCGTTCTGCCTCTATTTGTGTCCTGTTAACCAGAATGTGGTATCAACTGATCCATGTAACCCTTGTTCTATCCTAGGCACTTTAACATTGGGAGTTAGTGGGTCATCTAGACCCACTAGACAGAGCTCTGAACCTTTTTTCTTCAATGGTTTGTGATCTTCACTGGTGTCCATGGATTACATGAAATCTTTCCACCTTTATCCACCTTTGTCATGGTAGGGAGAACACGTCAATGGAAGGGGGGGGGGGTCATCTAAGATAGCACAAGGGTTAATGTGAAAAATAGGTTTTTCGGACACTGGAAGCTAAGAGGTATTACACGTCAACTTCGGAGCGTTTCGTTCAAATATTGTCTGACATTAAACTGGTCCTTTGCCTGACAAAAGTTGGGGACCACTGCTCTAAGAAATCTTTTTTTGCAGAGCTGCAGGTGTTCATTAGAAACCTATAAATTGTGGACTAGACTGTTGGGGTTTAGCAACCCCGCCCCACTTACCATTATCTGTTTAGAGTCTCTTCTGCTACCTTACAGGCTCTCTCATTTAGCACTGCAGCAAAAAGGGAGAGCAGTGTTGGAGTTTTTCAGTTTGGATCCAGAGTCCAGCTCAGACAGGGAGAACGAAGACGTCTGTCTGTCCACATCAGAAAGGGGCGGAGCAGGGAGCTTTTGGCCCCGCCCAGAGTATTTTCTACCTCACAAATACGCTCTTTCAGACTGCTTTTCTCCGTCTGCTCTTGAGTTATGGTTTGAAAAAGAAACATTCAGAGATGCATCTTAAATCTTCATTTTTCTTAATAAATGTCCTCCATGATCAGAAAAATGCCACAAAACATTTTTTAAACACCAAAACACCTTTTTTTTAACCAGAATAAGTCTTTAAATAGGTAAACAAAAAAATTATGAAAATATAGCAGAATGTGGATTTTAAACCCCTTTAGCGCCGCTTTTATCCCCAGTTGTTGGTTTGCTGTCCCTATCTCTCAACCCCCCCATACAACAAACACCCCCCCTCCCTCTTCAAAGCTGTCAAGATGTTGCCTCCTTGGGTCTGAGGCTGAATGGGGGGATTTGGCTCCCTTCCCCTTTCCTAACTCGCTTTAGCCATTCTGTTTTTCCTCTTTAAGAACATGTTTATGCACCAAATCTCTACACTCTGTTTCTTCACGTCAAGACGCCGGCTCACTCTGGGATTGATGTGGCCTGGCAGCCCTCTGTGCACCCGCTCCAAGGAAGAAGTGGGACGACAGAGGAACCGGGAGAGACTCCATCTAAAGTGGAGGAAAAATGATTTCTAAAAACACAGGCTTTGTTGTCCTGGAAGGCTGCTTTTGTGTGAGAATATGTGTGTGTTTTTTTGTTTTTTTAAGTCCATTTGCAAAAACAAGGAGAGAAGATTGTGCTATCCTCTGCCTGAGGGCCACGCTGAGCCTATATATATTTAAACCCTGCAATGTTCTGTGCTTAACAATAACGCCTACTAGTTTTGATTTAATTCAGTCATATTTCTCTATATAATCCACTTCCATCTCGGTTATCTGCGTTGAAGAAATACATTTAATCTTATCTCATAGCAGACTGAGTGTGAGCTCGGATGTTTTCCTCCTTTATTTCATCTGTTTTATCATTAGGACTTAAGTATAGTGAGGAATGCAGCATGTGTGTAAATAAAGGAAATGCTTTGATTTCATGCCCAAGTTTGGAGGTTTCAATAGTATTTTTGTTAAGATTGTGAATTATTTCTAAACTTCAAAATATTTCAGACTTCAACATTTTCAAATAGTTTGAGAAGAAACAAAAGAAACTCTGGAAAACTGTAAAAAGCAAGCAAAATATTTAAAATTTGAGTCTTTTCTAAGACAAAGTATAAAATATAGAATGAGGATTCTAATAACCCAAAATGAACTAAATGAACTCTTTGGTTTGACAGATTATATCATGTTTATTCCCATAACTCTGCTTATTTTAAACACTAATTTGTTATTAATAAAACCAAAATTTCAAATCTAGAGGCAAGAATTAAAAAAGAATGTAGCTAAATTAATTTCTGGATATTGTAAACTGATCAAGTGGTTTAGATGTACTGCAGTTAAAAGTCAAAGAGAAAAATATTCATTAACAAAACAATATATTTGCAAGTTCCCATAAAATCGCACGAATAACATTTATATGAACATAAGACACAAGCAGTCTTTCCCAGTTGTGTGCCTAACTTTAGGCCTGGTGCCAACACGTTACATTTAATTATAAAATAACAATAATGACATTAAGTGCTTTTGTTTAGAGTTTGCCAAACAATGCAAAAAATGAAACGGTATCAAACTTCACAATAAAAGCATTTAGTTGATGTTTCAACCCATTTAGCAACAAAAGGAAAAACAAACAGAGACTCATTTAATCACTTTTCCTGACCGAATGTAACACTTTTGGAAAAATAAGACCTGCTCTTTTCAGATTCTCCTCTCTGTTTCTCTGTTGGTTTTGTGTATAACCTGGTGCTGCACATATTTTTAGGGTTTACGTGATCAATGTTCTTTTGCGCATTGTCCATTCTTTTATATAAATAAACTCCTAAATAAGCAGCGGGTGCTTTTGTTGGCCCCTCCCACATCCCATTCAAAGCAGAGACGGAAAATAAGAACTTTTAAACGAACAATTCGAGTCCTAAGTTAGAGCAAGAAAAATGTCCTCAAGATAATAACTGGTGTCGTTTTTTTTGTCTCAACATGTTAGTATGGAGTAGTTAGTTACTCAAAGAATAAATACTGCTGGATGATGTGAAAAATCCAACCCTAACCCCAACTCCTAACTTTCACCCTCAGGGTTGGGGTTAGGGTGGGGTTTGGGTCTGGGTTAGGGCGTAGGGTAAGGTTAGGGTTAGGGTTATGAGTAGTGGGTTAGGGTTAGGGGTGACATATAAAGATGCACCTTTTTATCCACCATTTTATCCAAAGGTGCATGAAGAAAGTAGAAATTCAGATTGTGGGACAAAAGATAAATGAGGAGGAAATCAGGATCCAGTTGGTAAAGGAAAAAACTAACAATGACAGAGTGATAATTGTGGAAATTGAGCAACAACAAAAGCAAACCCATTTCAATGTATTCGTATGTTTCTGTTAGTCTTGTTGCATGCTGGGTCGAGATGATTCCCTTTTAATCTGACAAAGGGAACAGTCTTTTATTAATTGTTGCAATCCCACCAATTACCAAAGCTCCTATGCTTTTACCCCCAAGCTGTAACTTCAGTAAAAGAGTCTCTGCCAAAAATTCCCTGGACAAAGGAACAGCAGAGGTAGAGCTGCTGGTATTTCAGAGATTTGACCAGCCGGCCCACAGACTCTTCAGTTATACTTGGTTCCATAAGCATCAACCATCATACAGCAGCATGTATACTGAACTTTAGCAACTGCAGACTATTACCAGACCACAACACACCACATTTTATAGAAGTTATTAGCATTTCTTTGCTGTGTCCTTAGTGCCCCCACTTTACTAAAATCACTGACATTCTGCATAAAATTCCATAATGTTGTCTTGTTTTAATTTATCTGAATGTATCATTATCATTCATCATGAGTAATGCTTGTAAACTATCCTAGGCACTTTAACGTTGGGAGTTGGGTCATCTAGACCCACTAGACAGAGCTCTGAACCTTTTTTCTTCAATGATCTGTGATCTTCACCAGTGTCCATGGATTACATGAAATCTTTCCACCTTTATCCTCCTTTATCATGGTAGGGGGAACACGTCAATGGAAGGGGGGGGGGGTCATCTGGACCCCAGAGGATAGTACAAGGGTTAAGCTCAAAAAAAGTATTTTTATGATCGTTATCTTTCTCCATCCGTCCATTCTCTAACCCCCCCAAACACTTTTGGGGCTCACAAGGTTGCTGGAGCCTATCCCAGCTACTGTTGGGCAAAGGGTTAGGGTTAACATGAGCCCTAATGTTGAAAATGAACTAATGAAAAAAAGAAAAAGGGTAGTGGTTGTATAAACTAGTGTCTTATATAGCAAAATTTAGTTGAGTTTTTAATCTTTATTGATAATCTAATGAACATTTTGACAAATTATTATACGCACAAGAGAAAAAGTCTCCCTATGAAATGTTTATAAAGAAAGAGAAAAATAAAAATGAGTAATCGGAAACTATCAAAAACAATTAGAATATTAAGAAGATTTAAAGGCATAACTTCTAACTAACAGACCATTATTTCTTTACTATTTGTGTTATTGTATTGGTTTCCAGTATTTTGTGTATTTCCTCATAGCATAGTCTTTTTGCTCAGTTTGGTCGTTTGAGGAACACAATTTATCATAAACATTTCTATGAATACTGCACTCAAATTTGTTTCAATATTGCTGAATCGTCATTTGACCTCATGGCCTGAGATTGTTCTTCATTTGGAAAAGTCTGGTTCCTCGGTTGGTTCTGCTTCAACCGCAGGAGTCTTTCTGGATCCTTTCCGCCATTGTCTGCTGCTGAACGTCTCAGCTGAGCTGAACGTGTGGAGGGAGTTTCAGCTCCGTCCTAAATCACCATTTTCTATGTGCATATGTATTTACGCATGCTTTTGGTGGTAACCTTATCACTATGACTACAACCCCCCCAAAGTCCCCCTTTTGTCACTGTGGGAACACACTGGAACACAGATGGTTAAGCCCACCCTTGTGATGAGTGGGAAGGGTGTGTGTGTGTGTTGGGGGGGGGTTGCTACAGATGGCACAGAGGGCATCGCCAATCAGCCAACATGCAAACACAGCGCCCGCACACACACACACACACACACACACACACACACACACACACACACACACACACACACCACACACACACACACACACACACACACACACACACACACACACACACACACACACACACACATACACATACACATACACACACACACACACACACACACACACACACACACACACACACACACACACACACACACACACACACACAAACCTATTAAAGAGGTATAAAGAGAATGTGATAAATGCAAAGGGTAAGTAGGATAAGGCTGCATGTATAGCTGAAGGTGCATGTGGGCGTGTGTGTCCTGGGGCGCGTTGTGTGCTGTGTACGTGCGATGGCTGGTGTTGATCTAGCGTGGCGCACAAAGCCGTGCCATCTCGCTGGCACCTCTGCCCACGCCATGCCACACTGAGAGGCACGGCGAGGCCTGCCAGAGGGGCTGGCTCGGCAGTCTCTGCCTTTGACTCTGGTCTCCATCCGAAAACGTCTTTGAGGTAGTCATAAATAATGTCTGCTCGCATGAAAGTGTGTCAGAAGACTTGCCTGCGCGGTGACGGACACATTTTCCGTGCTTGCAGCGTACAGCGGTTTAAAGGTGTGCATGCGTTCAAGCGTGACCCAATCGCTAGGCAGACAAACATCCCTACCACTCTCATTAGGAATATCCCACTCCATGTCTCTAATGGTTAAGCCTTTGAAATGCAATGATGACTAATTCCCTCCTGTGTTCCATTCTCTGCAGACAGCACAGTCATTAGACCGCTGACATGGACGCTCACACACCCTCACAGCTGAGCAGGAGTCTAATCATTTAACCCATCCAGAGGTTCTGATGTTCATCTGTCTTCACCTTACGTCTACCGGGGGACCCGCTCCCCTCACTTGTAATGTAAATAGAACAATATTAACATAAAAACATTTGAATTTACCATTAAAAATAGCTCTTCTTGATGTGGAATGCATCTTTTCTGTTCTTTAAGGCAATAAGGTTAAGCCTAATTTGCCCGTCGCACTGTTGGTGTTGTATGCATAAGTTATTCTGCCATCAATCTTCCACTGTAATGAGCCAGCATTTAAATGCACCTACTTTTTAAAAACGTAAGGAAAATCTCTGCTGGCGACAAACTGTGGAGTCTTTGTTTGATGGAAAAGTCACAGCGAGCTCGTTTCAAGTTAAAACAGTTTTTTCAACACCATGAGGCTCTTTAAAGTCTTCATTTTTTTTCCAAAAACCATGGTGCGCCTCATAATTCGGAGCGCCCCGTTTAGGGATTCGTCATGCCGAAGTGATTTTTAGAGAAATACGGTGTAGGTACCATAACCATTTGGCCTACAATAACCATTCGGGGTCCTTTCGACTGAGGATAACGTCACACTACGGTAGCCCCACTTGGACAAACTACATAGCGTGGAGATCTGCTTGGCCTCTACGTATTTTCATTTCATGTTTCCTTTTGTAACCTAAAGTTCTTTTCCCTCTTAAGTTGTGTCTGACAGTATTCTTTGTAATGTTTATAGAGAGATTTATCCACAACCCACTTTGTACAAATATCTGTGTCTGTTAGAATGAACCTGCTGCTCCACAGAGAACCGTGTCTCTGAACAGAACAGCTGGAGTCTCGTAGCTTTGTGTTTGAAGGCAGGGACGGTTCTTTGTTACAGTGTGCGGTCCAGGAAAGGGTTCAGACCACAGTCCGTTTGGCTGCAAATGCACTTTATTATAATCATAACAATAATAAAAGCACGTTAATAGATAATCTCACTCTATGTCGGAGCTGTGTTTGTTTACAACAGACATCAGAATATCTTCTTCCATGGTTGCATCGTAATCTCTCCAGACCAATCACTATCTCACACGTCATCGGACCAACGAACAGCCAATCACATTATTAGAAGGACCCTGAACGGTTGTTGCAGGCCGAATGGTTATGGTACACGGTACTCTTTTAAAATGTCACTCTGTTTTTGGTAAGTGTTGTGTTGTTGTAAGTATGCTAATGCAGTGAACTTACAAGTGTAATAGTGAGTTTTTATGTATTGCTAGCAAAGGTGGGAGTTAGCGTAGTCACAGCAATGCTTGTTTTAGTGGCATGAGGCTGTTTATTTTTACAAAGTTAGGAGTTACAGATACTGTTAATATGCTAACGTGGCTAACGTGTAGCGCTGACATGGATGGTTGTGTCCAAATTCCTTCCCTACTAGTGCACAAAATAGTGCATTCTCCATTTCCTAGTGCTGTCTGAATCTACAATTCCAAAATCCAGAGCCAAAGAAATTTCTAAAAAAAAACAGTGTGCATCGATGCTCAAAAATAGACCACAATGCATTGTATTGTATTTATGTATTTAAATGTATTTTCTAATAAACCATCAACGTTTTTATCTTCAAAAAACAGTGGATCAGAAATAATCTTTGCAAAATACTCAAATTAATTCAATATTGACTACGTGAAATCGATGACGTCGTATCCGCTGTTTAAAAAAAAAGGAGTGAGCGTGGTCTGAATTGCTTTTAGAATCCAGGGCACTACATAGTGCAGCACTATATAGTGGTTAGGGGTTAGGTCGGGAATTCAGACACAGCCTGGGGGTTAGCATAGTCACAGTAACGTTTGTTTTAGCGGTATCAGTTCATGTTGTTGCTAACAAGTTTGGGTTTGAGCTTTTGTGAATACACCGACACCGCTAACGTGTTGCAAACATGTTCTAGAGCTACTGTGAACGCAGTTCATAAAGTCTGAGTGATTGACTTATCCCCAACTCTTTTGTCTCACTCAATGCACCTAATATTCCGGTTTGCCTTAGAAATGATTGAAGTTAAAAATTGATGGTGTGCCTTACAATCCGGCGCGCCTTATAGTGCGGCAAAAGTTTTGGCTTAAATTGTCTAAAACAACAAATTGGAGGTGTTTCCTTCAGAGAACCAATCTAAGGTTTTGCCATTTCTCAGAAAAACTAACCAACTTTTCCCTTTGACTTTGATCAAATATGTAATATTATGTAATAAAGTGTTTCATCTCTGCCATGATTGTGTTAAAAATGAACCTCCAGAAGGTAAAAGCGCAAGAACAAATGACAGAAATCCATTATTTTATGCCTCACAAAGACTACAACAACAACTACCGTGGTGCAGCAGTAGGGCGGTCAACCTCTGGTGGGAGCTTGCAAGTTCGATTCCCACCTTGCTTGCCCATGAGTCAAAGTGTCCTTGGGCAAGACACTGAACCCCACCCTGCCTCTGGTGGTAGGTTGGTGCCAGTGTTCGGCAGCTGAGCCGCCGCCAGTGTGTGAATGTGTGAATGGGATGGCGACTGTAAAGCGCTTTGGGCCTTGGAGGAAGGTAGAAAAGCGCCATTTGGCCTACTTACAGTTATATTGTTATCAAATGAAGTGTTGAACTTTGGTGGAAGTCCATCATCAGATCCTGCCTCCCCTTTACCTCCATGACTGATTCCTCACTTCAGTCACTACCTACTGATTCATTTTCTCTCCTCTTTTTGGTCTTTCCATAGTCACTCCACCAACTTCCTCCTTCCGTAGCATCTTCAGTCGATCTCAACATCCTCGCCGTAATCATCACCCTGCTCTCCGGGGCTTTTTTCTGCTCTTTCTCTCCTTCCTAATCCTCCCTTAATCCAGCCCTCCTCTCAACTCACCCTCTTCTTTTTTTTCCCCCTCCCATATTCCTCCTCTCAGCCCCAGCTCTGTTATCACTCTATTACCGTGTGTTCAGTTCATTCTGTGCCTATTAACCTGGTGAACAGCTTCACCCCTGCTGACCCCGGCCAGCTAATGCAGCTCTCAAACCCTCACAGTCAGCTGTCTGTTTGGTACACATCCTGTCTGCCTTCCCTCATCCCCGTTCGTTTAATCCTCCCTGATGGAGGGGAAAGGAACATTTTTGGGGAAAATAAAGACAGGCTTCCAGGGCTCCTCTGATCAAGCAGCCATCTAGGATTTGAATGAAGGCATTTTATTGTAATTGTAAAAAAGCTCACCAAGATGAGCAGATTGGGAGGGAGGACAAGGACAGTGACGACAGTGACTGTGCTGAGAAGTGACACCAAGTCAGGGGCTGCTGCTGTTGGCCGAGGAAGTGCAAAGGTTTTGGTCGAGGCTCACAACAGGCGTGGAAATGTGGCCATTAAAGTCTGACAGGAACAATGGTTGCCACAGTTACCACTTATCACCAGTGTGCCGGTGGGTGAGGGCAGAGGAGCCGGGGCTCCGGTCAGCTGCGAGGGACCAGTAAAGCTTGGATGCTTGATTGATAAAAGTCGGTGGCGGGAAGTCACCAAATGGTGGGGGCAGAGCGGTAAACGAGTCGCTGCAGAGGACGGCGTTTGGTGAAATCTGAAAGGCCTCCTTCTGCGCCAAACAAGACTTTCTTGGCTGCTGCTGATTGCTCTGCTTGTATTCAGACTCTGACTGCATAAATGTTTTTCTTTAGGTTCTGTTTTCTGCCCTGATGTGAATTTCCCTCCTTCTTGAAGCATGTCCATACCATTGACTGAATCATTTATATTTGTAGGTATAGATAAAGCAGAGAGAGCTCAGCACATCCGAGGCGTTGACCCCCAAAGTCTGCTTCAGTTGGTGAGTGTGATTGCTCCGTTCCATCCTCAGATTAAGCTAGACCCCCGTATGGCCGGTTTCAAGAGGAGGGGGTGGATTGGCAGAATAATCGCTGATCATGCCTGAGTCCAGTTCTCTAACGATATGATGCAAACTAAAGTACCGCCTATGATATTCACTGGTTGCTGGAAGCAAGTCAGCAAAGGCCGTGGCCGTGGTAAATTTTGATTATTCTGTTTCCTTCTTTGGATTATTTTGCCCACAATGCATAGCTTTTGTGTTCATTCATCCATCCATTTTCAGAACTCACTGGATCCATTTCGGGTTCACAGGGTTGCTGGAGCCTATCCTGGCAAAGGCTGGGCTAGGCTCCAGTTTCCGTGCTCAGGTTAGGGTTAAGTGATTGGCTGCTTGTTGATGCTCTTTTATTTATGTTTTTGGAACCGTAGTCATGTTTTTAACTTCAGGTGAGTTCATAAAGCTTTTTTTTTTCAGTGTCCACCCTAGGTTTTCTAACATTTGGGCCTTCCCCCATTTCTGGACAGGAGTGGTCTCCAACCATTGGTGAACTTATTGGTGTCGGTTCATAGATCATTTACAGATGCACAGAACAGAACAAAAGTTTATGCCTTTGTTCTCAAAGGCTAACTTCATAAAGTCCAAGTGCACAAAGAGCACTTTAACAACCCTAATGGGCTCAGTGTGCAGCCATTACTTTCTTACTTTTTACCATTACTTTTTAACGCACGCCGTGGAAGCCGTCCAACACGAAAAAGCGTTAAAAAGTAATAACGCACACTTCGAAGGCCATTAACCCACTTATACCATGGTCCCTTACAAAAGCAATACATATTAACCAATTTTTAGTCCTTAATTCTTGTTTTTTTTCCGATTTCGATCGCTTTTCTCACAAAAAAGCATCGCGCCGCATCACGTGACAAATAGTCTGCATCGCAACGTAGCAGCGCTGCAGTCAAGATTCGGCGATATATATATGCTGATCTTTCCGATGTGTTGATGAAAGCATCAGTTCAGAGAGAAAGAGCAAAAGGTTGTTTTAAAGAAGCCGGTGCAGTGATACGAAACATTTAAGCTAGGTGACCGGAACTTCTTTTTTACCATGCGGTTATCAGGTTTTAATGCACACCCAGCAGCCAATCAGAATCGAGTATTCACCCGGACCATGGTATAAGGTTATAAGGGTACGACCTGTTGTCCACGGCATGGCCCCAGAAAATAATGTGCATGAACATTCTCACCCTATGAGCTCAACAAGCGGTCTACAACCCTGATAATTCACGGGACCCCTGCAAGCCCCATTCAGAGTTGACCATTTTTGGCCCACAGACGGGGCATATCCACCCATGAGGGCAGTTAAGATGAAGGACTTAAGTTAGTAACCTCCAGCCTGTAAAATACCAAAAAAACACTGTGCACCACATGTGCCATTTGGACTATAGGGCCCAAAAAGTTTCTTAAACTGACCTGACTGATCACAGCGGTTTCAGGTTGTTTTCAGTCCGTGTTTGAGCTGCCTCAGCATTTAGTATAACTTTTCCATAAAGGTAAATACTTATATTGTGCTTTACTACCTTCTAAAAAGCTACAAACTGCTTCACAGTCCCATTCACCAATTCACTCACTGGTGCCAACCTTTAGCCACCAGCAGCAATGGGGGGTCGTCACATGGACAGGCAGAGCGGGAACTGAACCTGCAACCTTCCCATCAGAGGATGACCGCTCTACCTCTGCCCTGAGTAAACGGATGAACTAAGTGTGCAAAGATTAGTCGCTAAATGCTTCACTGACTTAGCAGGCTGTCAGTCAAAAAAAAACAGCCCAGTCATTTGGGTTATTAATGAGGGCAAGTCCGCTTTTATTAGTTTGACTCCTAAAAATAATCAAAGTATTTCCAAGAGAATAGGAGCCGGAAAGCATGCAATCTTCGGTAAACAAGGCAGTAAATAAACGTAAATGATTGGAGAACTGTGAAGCAGGAATTGAAAGTGCAGTTGTGCTGGTGGAGCTTCCAGCTTAGACAGACAGAAACACAATGGCTGTCTAATACAACTGTTGGCGACACAGTGGCACTCAAAGCTGGATGTGTGTGAACCCATCTGAACGTGTGTGTGTGTGTGCGTGTGTGTGTGTGCGTGCATGCAGCTGCAGCGGCGGGAACGCCGGGCTGCCGTTGGGTGAGTGGATGCATTAAAGAAGCTGTTTGGGCGCCCGGCTCACTCCCTGCCAGTGATAATGAGGATGTTTTCTGTCTTCGGTTCAATCGGCGCTCCCGGCTCTCTGAGAGCACGGGCGGCGCTTAGCAGATGCACGCCGTGCAGCAGATGTGTGCTGTTGGAGAGACATCTGAAAAGTAAAACTCTAGAGCCTTTTTTGCAACATTGTGTGCCGCCGCTCAGATGCCGATTCTTGTCCGATATCCAGGAGACGCTTGCAACGAAGGGAGCAAAAGAAAGACGAGAGACAAAAAAGAGAAGGGAAGGAGAAGAAAGGGGGGGAATCTTTGGCGAGGCTCTGGTGTTTTAAGTGATTTGGTGAGAGATGGCATGCCAAAGAAGAGAGCTGAGCTTCACACTCACTTTGACGACACATGAAAAGCAACAGGGACAAAATAAAAAATCTCCCCACAAAAGGAGACGCTGAAGAAGCACCCCCTGAACAACACAGATTAGTCTGATCGCTTCCAGTTTGAAAGTTTTGGACCATTCAAAAGCAGAAAAAGTACATTGATCGTCGTCTATTGCTCTGTGGTAAAACACTTTCCAGTGGTCTTTTAATTACGATGATGCAACCAAACAAACAATCACCATGTCTTCTGAAAGGACATAGTTTCTGCAGAGCGGCAGGCGTTCATTAGAAATTCACCTCTGTTCACCTGAGTTCTTGACGGGACAGTTGGCACAGGGCAACCCCGCCCCCCTTTCTTGTCAAGCTACTGACGTTTTCAGCGCCATCACTACTTGGAGGCTTTGACTGTTTATCTCGTTTTTGATGATGTTGGGAAATCACGTTTATTTGTCTGGAGGAGCTCCAGGAAAGCATCGATAATCAGGTCTCCATGTCTGGGTTCATGAGATCATTCAGTCTTTTTTTTTTTCGTTACCTTCGCTGCCTCTGAATGACGGCGTATTTAGGCGTTTCTCCGTCTCTCTGTGACCCAGTTTGATGACTCGCATTAATCCAAGGGAAGAAAAAACAGTAACAGCTAAGCTCCTTTTCACTTTTTCTGCTCCTTATTTACAATGACTTGAAGAAAGAAATGTTTCAAAAGGCTGTTTTAAGCTTTATTGTATGTCCTCACTCATCAGAATATGTAAAAACAAACATTTTCATCAGAGTGGATCTCTAAGAGAAACATTCCCCTAAAGATCTCTCTTTTCAGATCTCAGATTTCTACCTCGGTAAGGAGTTGATGGAGTCCCTAAAGGCCACAGGACATTCCCATTACATTCTGCATAGCACCTATGCAGAAGTGACATTTTTGTTTCTAGTGATCTTTTCTGGCTTGTAAGGTTCCATCAGTGACTTCTTGTAGTTTTTTTTTATAAATATGTAAACTCTTGGTTTGTTTTAAACCTTCATCAACCCGTTCAGTAGTTCTATTACAAAGTAATCGATTTAGATGGGGTCTGAATATTTGATCAATGACTCCAATAGTGATAAAGGAAGAAAATGCTTCTGTGATCCATTCCTGCCCTAAGATTGGAAGCTTGAAGACTGTCAGAGCGATTTATGACGGAGACAAAGACGAAGCGGCTCCTTCAAGCCTCGGGCTAATTTAGATTTTGTGTAGGTGAATGGTAAATAGATCAGTGGGCACACACGAGCGTTCTTCACGCACACACACATTGTGGCTTTGAGACCGATGCATTGTGTGAGCATATATGGTGTGAGGCTGATCCAGAAGGAGTTTCATTGTTGTGCCCACGGGAGCAGATGTCACTGGCACTTACTCAATACTTTCTCTCTGTCCGTCCGTTTGCTCCTCGTCTCTGTTTTTGTATCCGTCTCCTTGTGTTTCTGCGTCGGCCAGATAGAGAGAAGCTCCGCTCCGAGCCTCAGAGCTCAGGATCCTAATGCTCCCAGAAGTTTCTCCCTTTTGGTTCTGTCTGTCCCTCCATCCTTTCCTCCATCCATCCATCCATCCATCCATCCATCCATCCATCCATCCATGCTAGTTCTACCTCTTTTAACCCCCTCCCTCTCCCAGACAAAAGCCTTTCATTTCTGCCCGGCCACTTGTTTTCGGTGCTTGTACTGTACCAAACTGGCCTCTTGTTGTATTCGCTCTGTGTCTCTTGCAAAGAAGTTGTCTATCCCCCCCCCAGCTCTGAGACAAGGGCTCTGTGCAGAAGTTGGCAGGGGTGGGACGGGTCCATGTGGAGAATGAGAGAATGGCAGAAAGAATGGGGAGCAAAGGCGAGTATATTATTTCATTAAGTGCTTTGGAGCTCGCCGGGGATTGGGGAGTAAAACCTCGCAGCTCTGTGTGTGACAAGGGCACGACCCCCCGCAACCTGGGAACTCCATCCACACACTGTGCTGCTTTCTTCTGATGCCGGGGGGGTGTCAGCTCTCAGTCACCGATGCCGGCCGGCCGGCTCGCTCAGGGTGCTAAGCTTTTTAGTCAGGGCCGACTGAACGGAGGAAAAGGTGGCGAGTTGGAAGGAGACGGAAGGTAAAGTGAGTGGGATTGGGGGCCCGAGGGGGGGGTGGAGGACGAACAGAGGGGTTTCAAAACGCCCCGGTAAGACAGAATTGGGCATTGTCGCCAAGTCGAGTCGAGCAGAGCGAACCCATTCTGTTGATCTGAGCAGGATCCCAGAGAAAACAAAACCGCATTGTTCCCCGCAGATGGAAGCCAGTGTCTCCTGGGTAACAGCATTAATCTCCCCTTTTCTCCTGCTTCCTCTCTTGTCGGGGCCATAATCGGTGGGCTCCTTTCAGCAGCCGAGCCAGCCTCAAAGCCCGGGCTCCTAACTAGCCTCCTAATTAGCTGCAATTACAATGAAGACAACATGATGAGATAATAGAAATTTGCAAAATAATGACATACCACGGGAAAATATTCCTCCTCCCCAAGCACCATTTTTTTCCCTCCGGGAGAGGCACAATGAAGAGCCGGGGCCCTTTTCTGAAAGCGGGGAGCTCAGAAAAAATGGTGGCGCATTATGTGGCATAGAACCCTATTGTCTGCCTTCTGGTAGCTTCAATCAACAGGCCATTGTCTGGCTGCTTAAATCAAAATGACTCAAATACGGGCTCCGTAATGATGCCCTCTCAGCTCTGCATACTGAACACAGACAGACTGAGAGGAACGGCGGGGAGAAGAGCTAATCATGCAACATGGAAGACAGGATGAAACGGCAACAGAAGAAGGGCTGTCAGACGTTCGGCCTCGCTGGAAGTCTTCGCAGCCCAACGGAATCGAACATGAGAGAATCAGCGAGGATGGAGACAGCAGGTGGTAGTCATGCACAGAACAACAGTCAACGTTCGAGATGACGTTCATCGATTATTACGATAAATCATTGAGTTTATCTGTGTCAGGAGCTGCAGGTGGAGGACCTAAAATGTAGGAGACCAGGCTTGGTGAGAGAAAATAAAATATTTAATTAACAAACAGAAACATGACAAAACCATGGGGAGAAACAAAAAGGTGACAAAGTAAAGAAAACTTCAACAGGAACTGAAATGATGACAGCTGTGGACCATGATGGACCTGGAAACAAACAGCGTGACTGAGGGTTACTCAGAAGATGACCAAAAACCTAACAGAACCACAGAACCCTGTATGTCTCCAGCCTTCCCATCTGTCTACATGAATCTCTAATAATGGATCCCAAAATATGTTTAATTGGCAGAATGCATGATGGTTAGTTTAAGCTTGTGGATGGAATTCACTCTCGTTGTCCTTACATCACCTTCACACACACGCACACACGCACACACGCACACACGCACACACGCGCACACACACACACACACACACACACACACACACACACACACACACACTTTTCCTTTTATTTAATTTTTTTTATTTAGTTATTTATTTATTTTCCTCCTGTTCTTGTGTGTTAGTATTGGTAGTTGTCTTTTCCAGTTGTCGTTTGTTTGTTGTTGTTGTTTTTTACCTTCTGTTGTCTCACTAAAATAAAAAAAAATAAAAACAGCAACAAACAAACAGAACTCTTAAAACATGACAACTGGACTGAGTGAGCCCCTCCCCCCTCGCGTTCCAAACAAGAAGTACCGCTGTCTCCAAGACGTCAAATCTCTATAGAGAACCAAACAGCTCTATCCAAAACAAACAGACAAACACAAAAAAGGTCATCTCATTGGTCATTGGTCTGTTAGGATTTCTTGCAATTCGGTGAAACCATTAGAGCAGCGGTCCCCAATCCCCGGGCCTTAGACCGGTACCGGTCCGAGAATCATTTGGTACCGGTCCTCACAAAAAGAAAAATATAACGTCCAGCCAGGAGACAGAAGAGGAGCCTTCCACTTCCAATAACAGAAAGCTACTTTTGATAGACAGTACTTTATTTTTGCACCATGAGTGAGGGAAGGGGAGAGGAGGATGAAACCTGTGGGATGTATGATGTCATGCGTGTCAAAATAAATGTGTTGGGTACGTCTTGTCATGTCTGTTACTCCTTCATCGTAGAGTTTCTATAATAACTGATCGCCACATTTTAAAGATAGACACGTTTGTCTGACGTCATACCGGTCCGCGGCGATAAAAAGGTTGGGGACCACTGCATCAGAGAACTGGATTGAGCGGCCCCTCCCCCTTTTGTTCCAAACAGGATATAGCTGCTGGTACCAAGAAGCCAAAACCTCATAGACTTTGACAGAGAAATAAACAGCAATTTCTCAGTCATTCTGTCGGTCAAAACAACCACTCTGCTCTGCCAGATTTTTTTAACATGATATTTTTTTCATGATATTTTTTCTGTAGTTGAAGTTATAAATTGACCAATCAGACGCCTCAATAAAAGTAAGTCTTCTCATGTTAAAGGTTCAAAGCGTTTGAGTGACAACGGTTGTGTACGACTTCCTTCACTACTGCCTACATAGTGCATTATATAGTGCGTTTGCCATTTTCTAGGGCCATCTACAATCCCAAAATCGAGTAGCCTAGAAATTACCCAGAAGGCTCTGTGAAAAACCAGTGTGCATTTATGCTCAGTAGAATGAGGAATAAAGACCACAATGCATTGCGCTTGAACAAGCTCTGACTTTTGGTCCTTCAAATCCTTGAACTTTTCAAAATATTCCAGTATTTTTGCCTCCATTGAAAAAAATGGGGGATCCTTGGTGCAGAATCTTGCTGGTTCGATACCCGGCTCTGGAATTTTTCACAAAAATATATTTTTTGTTATGATGCTGTTTTCATTTTATTTATGGTCAACTTTGATAATATCTTTATAAAAATGCCAGGTATTATCATATAAGTTTCATTTTCATTTAGCAATATAGCATCAACCCTGCAGTTTCTTCTGGAAATGCAGCTCCTTCTAGTATTGATTAAATATTCACCTTGCGACATTATATTTTGTGTTTAGAAAAAAAAAATCCTTTTAAAATCCAGGGCACTAGATAGCACCACGCCGTCTACTTTCTTCTAGTCATTAGGAAGGGAATTTAGACATAAGAGGAGGCATTTAGAGGAGGTTAAAGCCTGGATGAACCTAAACTTCCTCAGCTTAAATGAAAGCAAAACCGAGGTCCTTCGGTTTGGGAAAACGGACCTCCTGACAGGATGCAGCAGTGCGATTGGGTCATTAGACTCTAACCAGTCTTTTATTAGGAATCTTGGGGTCATTTTAGATTGTCGTTTTAAATTTGACAAACAAGTTAGTGCAATGGTCCAGTCCAGCTTTTATCATCTGAGATTAATTAGTAAAGTGAAGCCATATCTCCCCCATGACACCCTGGAAAGGGTTGTTCATGCATTCATCTTTTCCAGACTGGACTATTGAAACTCCCTTTATTCCGGGATCGACCAGTCTCTCCTCCACCGTCTTCAGCTGGTCCAGAACTCCGCTGCCCGACTTCTAACGGGGACCAGACGGCGTGATCATATCACACCAATACTGCGCTCTCTGCACTGGCTGCCTGTTTCTTTTAGAATTGATTTTAAAATCTTACTCTTGGTTTTTAAATGTTTAAATGGTCTGGCACCTCCTTATCTTTCTGATTTCCTGCAGAGCCATCGTCCTCGTAGGGCTCTGCCATCTGTAGACCAGATGCTCTTAGAGGTTCCAAGGACTCGACTGGTGACCAAGGGGGACAGAGCGTTTTCAGTGGTTGCTCCCAAACTCTGGAATCGCCTCCCCCTGTCAATGAGATCTGCCAGATCCTTAAATGATTTTAAATCTCTGCTAAAAACTCATCTTTTTACATTGGGTTTTAACACCAGAGAGAATGATAATTAGACAGTTTTTTTTTTTTTTTTTAGTGTTTTCTTTTATTGATGATTTTATTATCATTTTACTGTGTTTCTTTGAATTTTACCTATGGTTTTAGTGTAGTTATAAGTGTGCAGCACTTTGGATGTCGGGAAGATGTGAAAGTGCTGTATAAATAAAGATTTGATTGATTTGATTGATTGATTGATAACCCGGTTCTCCTGAGCCTGCTTTCAGGTAGTAGGGGTGTGGACTTCCAACAAGCTCACTCCTGATTGGCGAGAGAGGTTGCCATTGAAATGTGGACTTAGATCGACTCGGATTAATTACTGCGTACCGACAACATTTGGCTCCAACATGGGGACGGATGCATCGCAAAAAATTGGCGACTGCATTGACTTGGAAGTAAGGAAGTTCTCATATTCAGATGATGGTTAAAACGAGTCTTTGTCTGAGACGTGTTTGAGCTTTCTGCTTAAAGCAATGCAAACACGTCTCCATCCTCGTCTGCATCTGATGGATGAACTATCCTCCCCTCACATCTCACCTGTCATGCTGCCCGCCACTCTCCCCCTTTGCTCCGAGCAGTTTGGGGGTGTCTGAAGAAGTCGGTGCGACACAGAAACACACAGCCACACTGACATATTGACAGACAGCTAGGCAGACAAGGATGCAGACAGACAGCATGCATATGGACAGACTGACAGACAGACAGGCAGATGGACAAACAGCAAAGGTTAAGATGGACACACACACACCAACACACACACAGACATATTGATGCACCAAATCATCGTTCAGAAACACTGATGTAAGTCATAAATCCAAAAAGTCCACAACAAACCTGTCTTGTTTAACATTTATTTTTATAATCTGTGTTTTATAAGGCATACATTAGATATGTTTAATATAAATATGGGGTCACGATGGGGGAAATGAAGCCTCAGTTCAGAGAGAAAGTTCCCATCTTGCCGCCTTTTTTGTCCAGATGATTAAGATAAAGCTGGTTTAAAAGAAGCCAGTGCAGTGATACAGAACATTTAATTTATGTGACCAGAACTACTTTTATAGGTGTACATTATCACTTTGTGATCCGCAGCCAATCAGAATCGAGTATTCACCCTCAACATTGGAATTACACAGGTTAACATCGTGGATAACCCCACCAGGGATGACGAACGTTTAATTGTGGAAGTTGAAAAACACAACATCATATATGAGACAAAATATGTGTTTGACAAGGACTCGGTTGGGAAGGGGATGGCACGGGGATTGGTCGTTTAAGTGTTGGATGAGCGAAGAGAGCACGACAAGCTACTCGACACGGGGGTGACACGACCAACCACTCCTCCTGGATCCAGGGGGGACGGACTGGAGACGTAACACAGTCAGTGTGAACGACGTGACGGTCGTGAGATAGACTCCTCGTGCAACGCATTGGAGAGGCACTGCAGACAGACCAGTGGAAATTCAGGGTAAGGGACGTCATTAAAATGGAAGGTACAATTGTCGCGTCTGGCAAGTGTACGTCACAAGCTGTGCACACTTGTGACGTACGATTGATGCTTTCGTGTCATGCCCTTATACATCACAATAGTCATTATTGAGGCGCACGTACTGGCTATTTACTGACGCACAAATGTCTGTAGGCTGCGCGTTTAGCTCATGGATGAGCAGGGAGGTATTTCTCAGTTTTTTCCTGTTTACTAGCAAAATGTCTGCCATCTTCAGTTGAAAGAGGCCTGGTGTGAAATTTCTAAGCCGTGCGTAAATCTGGCTCCAGGCTTTTTCTTTCACAGCTCTATTCTGATATATGAAACACTTGGTGTCAAATACACACCTTCTCATTCATTTGAATGGGAAGGTGTGTCCAAACTTTTGGTCTGTACTGTGAGTCCAGCCGGGCTCAAACGGCAGTTATTTCTTTTTTCGGTCATGATCAATTAGCAAGGTGTTGGCACTTCCATGAATTCAAAGGGACACTTGTCCACATGTCACTACTTAACTTAGGTCCCTGATTGGTCAAAGTTCAAGCTGGCAACAGACCTGGGGGGTATTCCAGAAAGCAGGTTATGCTAGCTCTCACGGTAAGTTTGAGGCTAAGGAAGTTGATAACCTCAGCTTTCGGTTCCAGAAATGAAGGTATGTTTCAGGGTAGGTCAAGTTGCCATGGCAACTCATGCTCTGAACATAACCTGGTCGGGAGCAGGTTTAGTTGAAGCTTAGTTTGTTTACAGAGAGGTGAAGCAGCATGGTGTGTCCATTTGAAGATGATTTAGTGGATGAAGAAGCTCAGATAATACTTTTTCTACCGTGAGAGGTTGATAAGACCACATATGGATGCTGGAAAAATATTTTTTTTTACTTTGATCTAACTTTATTATTTGTTTCAGTTAAAATAAATCATTTTTTTGTAAGTCGGTTTACAATTTACACGTAGTTTTCAGACAGTTATTTTACTTTCATTCAAAGTAATTCAATTAAGAAGGTGTAACTTTGGTGCTGCTGTTAGAGCGGCACCGCAAAAGATTGTGGGATATCATTCCCTTTGCCTGTCTGGACGGATTTGGGTTTAGGTGTGGGTTTTTGACCAAATGTGTTTAGTTGTTTAGCTGTTTTACTGTGTTTTGCCATGCTTCGCCGAGTTATTTTGCCGTACTGAGCTTACGTCTCTGCACCATGAGTGAGAGTGAAGGGAAGGATGGTTAGTTTATATAGCACCCCTGCTGTTGCGAATTGTAGTTACTATCAAGGTTAATTCTTCAGCGACTTTTTTTGCACTCCGTGCATTATTCCCCCCGTCTTTTTTATTGTTATAAAAATGAGTATAATCTGCCGGCTCAAACTTAGGCATTTGAGAGTTCAAGAA
This sequence comes from Oryzias sinensis, assembly GCA_037389245.1. Classification (NCBI taxonomy): domain Eukaryota; kingdom Metazoa; phylum Chordata; class Actinopteri; order Beloniformes; family Adrianichthyidae; genus Oryzias; species Oryzias sinensis. The sequence continues at coordinate 1,134,577 of CM074507.1, forward strand.
ATGTAATTAATTAAGATGGAAAAAAATATTAATTGAATTGGAGTAATATGGCATTTAGTTAGATAAATACGTAAATTTGAGTTGTATAAACAATTATTGAGTTTTATAGACGTAAGAAATTAGGTTGAATAATTTTAACTCAATTTTTTGTTATCAATAGAAGTAATTCATTTAAGTTGGCAATATTGGATAAGTTATATATGTATGTGCGTCACAAGGAAAATGGAAATAAGATCAGAAACTCGTGCAGTTACTTTGTCTGCTCTTTTTCTACACGCAGAAACTCTTTTTTTGATGATGCAGCCGTGTTACTTTTTTGATGGACGTAAAATTTTCATACGCCGTCATTAAAACCTCAGACTCCGTCTCACAGAAGTACAGCGTTTTCTTTTTTTTCACCACGCGTTTCCATGGTGACTCCAGAAATCGGCGATCCATTGAGAATGTCTTTATGTACCTGGCGTGCACGCCCATTAACCCAGGGTTACCAAGTCGAGCGTAATTACGCCAACTCTTATCCGGTCTTTTGGAACGGACATACCCAGAGTAAGCAAGTTCAGGCGGATTTCAGCCAGAGTTCAGGCTTAAAGTCAGGCTAGTTTAAACATGCTTCCTGGAATACCCCCCTGGACGTAGAGCCTGAAAACATTTGTAAAATCTTGCTTTGCTATGCGTGAACACAAGAGTTTTGAACGCGGAAGCCTGAAACGCACGTTTTCGCTTCTAAGGCTCACCGAGCCGCGCGTCAACAACCCTGATATTTACTGCAGGCCCCGTACAGGTTTGCCCATTTTTTGCCCGTAGGCAGCTGTATCTAACCGTAAGGGCAGTTGTGACTGTAACCTAAGGGAATAAAACTTTCTCAACTCCTAAACCTCGCAGGAAATCAACTGTTTAACTATTTTATATCGTATCATTGTACACAACTGATATAAATGATTATTATGATACTTTAAAAAAACTGTGAGTACAGGCGTACCAGGGTTCACGTGATCTTTTCCAACTGCCTGAACACAAAATGAAAGACAAAACAAAGCTGTTGTTTCTGCATCTGACTGACATCAGTTAGAGACACTCTGGACGCTTGGATGGGATTTCAGAAGAACTATTCCCTTCAGCCGAGTCTGTTGGTCTGAACTCATTGTCTTTTCTAAAGTTTGCTGTGTTCATCTTCTCATGGCCTAAACTTTGACTACAGGCACCTGTTATTCTGCATCATTTTTAGTCCCATTTTATCGGTAGGATTTTGCTGTGAGAAAAGACTTTCAGCAGCTTTTTGTCACTCTGGACTTGTCCTTCATTCAGCCTCATTGCTCTTTCCTGCCCTTGATGCTGCTATTCTTCTGCTCCAGTTCTTTGCTGCCTTCTCTTTTCTAACTTTTCCATTGATTCAAATCTATATTTTATATATTTCCTGTCCATGTTTTCCTGGAGTTCGATTGTATTTTGACTCTGGACCATGACCTTCTTCTGTCCCTGAACTCTGTGTCTTTCTACTGCCAGGATCTGTGAGTTTGTGGATCTCTTACCAGGTTTTGGTTCATTAGCTTACAGATCTTTGCTTCTTGGGTTTCCACATAAATCTGGACTTCAATGAGTCAATATTTGAGCTGAATGAACATAATACTGTGCAATTTGTGGGCTGTCCATCCTTTTGTACAACATTTATTTATAAGGCTATTAAAGAGAAGTACATCCATTAGTCTTTGCATAACTCGATAAATGTTCAAAAGACCTGCCTCATCTCTATCAAGGTCACAGGGTTCCCGGAGCCGGTCTCGGCCACTGTTGGTCTTTGGTCTGTAAGGATCGGAAGAAAACTCAAGCACGGATGGGGAGAACATGCCAACGGTCCCGGTCTGGGCCTTCTTGCTGTGAGGTGAGAGTGCTAACCACTGCACCATGGTGCGGCCCCACAGTGAATTTTTACTATAAAAAAAAGTTTCAAGCAAAGAAAAACCTTTGGTCACGCTGGTAAGAAGACATGCCCGGTTTTTTCCCTTGAAGACCTACGGTAGTTTGTTATTACCAAAAAGTCTGACCATGTTTGGGGTTGGGCCGAATCATCTGCAGATTCATATTCATATAGAGTTTGTTGGTAGCCTGTCATCCTGTCTCGACCCACTTGTTTGGTCCAAACTGAAGCTCACTGACTGAATTCACACCTGCAAATCCATTTTTTCCCAACCCAAGTTAAGACAGGCATAATTACAAAGCTATAAAATATACTCCTGGGACAAACCATGATTAGTAGACCTGCAGTGCGTTTTTATAAAATATCTAAGATTTAAAAAAAAGTATTTTGCATGACTGAAGTTTAGCGTCTTTGTTGCTCAATTAAGTCACTGGATTAATATTAGCTTACTTGTTTTTATGCGAATGAGGAAAAATGTGTAGAAATTCTAAATTATTAATAAATATTCAAACATCTGAATGTTTTCATTGCATAAACGATCATTATTTTTAATTAATTTGCGGACCTTGAAGGATTATGTGTTTTCACAAGGCTTACACAAAGGGGAGAACCGTGAACACCAATTAACAATATTTTACAATTATCACACTCTCACACCCTTAGGAAAAAACTTATGCTTGAAGGTGACAATGTGACAGAACATAAGCAAACAGGAAACACAAAGGCGCGGCCCCCCTCTGACAAGTTGGCCTTAATTATAGCAGGCATTCACAGTAGGACAGTGAATTAGTGCAGTTACCTCTCATCGCTACTGTAAAAGCCTGAGGTCGAAAGATTAATGCGCACATACACACTTGCTGGACAGACATGTGCGAACACACAATGCAGGACGCCGTCACATGATCTTAGCAGCTTTCAGGGTGACGTGGGGTGACATGGGGGTCAGGATTCTTTCACTGTCAAACAAGCTTAAATTGCACCGCGCTGGATTTTGAAATTATTCTTTGTTCATTGTTTGTCTGTCTCTTTAAAGACACTCATTCTTGTATGGTTACACACATAATAATGGAAAAGCACTTAAAGTTATTTGCATCTTTGTTTTTTGACTCGAACATGGTTTTCTAAACATAAAAGGAAAAATAAGACATAGCTCTGGAGTGAACAGGTTAGGGCAGTGGTCCCCAACCACCGGGCCGCGGGAAATTTTGGCACCAGGATGCACAGAAAGAAAAAATAATTTCTATTTTATTGTTTCTTTCGAAAAAAAAACATTTTATTTTGAAAAGTGAACGTCAAAGTAGCGACACCAAACATCACGTGTTGCACCTCAACCCCCCACCCCCACCCCCACCGGTCCGCGGTAAACGTGCCTTGCGTTGTACCGGTCCGCGGTGACAAAAAGGTTGGGGACCACTGGGTTAGGGGAAAGTCTTTTTTTGTTGTCTTCATACCTTCAGTCAAATTGTATTTCATGTAAAGCTGCTTCGATAAACGGAGCTCAGAAGGACCTGCAGTCAGAATTTCCTGGAGCTAGATTTGCCAGATATTTGCGGCATGTGGCACCAAACCTCTTCCAGCTGTGGGGGTTGGACATGTGCCAGTAAACGGTAGCAAAAAGGAAGGAAAATCCTTCCTTTCTTGTTTAGTGTGAACACCACGGGCTGAACGCGCGTTCGAGAACCCGCATGTAGCACATTCTTGAACGTCAAATGCCCGGCGTGTTCGCGGCATCAGAACGCTCCACACTATCACAGCAGGTGGTTCGGTAAGGAGTAATTGATTTCCCCACAAAAAGACACGAGGGGTTGACGGGTGAGGATGTGGACACGTGTACTACGGTGTTTGTGCCGTTTCATGTGAAGTTGTTGATTGACGGCATTAATTAATGCAGTGCAGATGAGTCCCCTTTGAGCTGTCTAATTAGACATTAGCATTGAGATGTAATTACCTGAGAGGGCTTAACAGGTTTCACTTAACTATTCTCCCCCTGCTGCATGTCAGATGGGGCCGCTGGAGCCGGTGGTGGTAAAGCGGCGTGCAGCCACAAAGCGACTCTGTGTGTTCTGAAGGTGTATGGCGTGTTTGGGTACGGTCCTGATAGCAGTTGGTGTTTGGATCTGACAAATGTGCCATCCCTTTCGCTTTTTATTAACAAGCAACTGTGTTATCTTTTTTCGTTCATGCTTTTTCCATCTCTTTGTAGTTTGAGTCGAAAGTGCATTAGAAAACTCTACGAAGCACCGTGGGTTCAATTCCTGATCAATATCCACCACTCAACTGGCAAAAAAATAGAAAGAATGAAGCCTGTTTGCTTTTCAGTTTCCAAAAGCCTTTTTGTCCACCCAAAAAGGAAAAAAAAAAAGCTCTGATCTGTTAGATGTGTTTGCCAGCATCTCCATAGCAACCATCAGCACCAACCTTGACACTGGAGTTGCATTGTCTGGGACCCTGACATTAGCTAAATAAATTACACAACCTATGGTACCATTAGACAAAAACGCACACTTTTTCTTCCACATACAAACACAACACAACAATGATATTCTGTACGGCGTTTAAATGTGAACCTATAGGCAACAAAAAGCCAGCCATCTGTACGTACACCACCGAAAAGCTCGGTGAGCCACACTCACACAAACAGTTAGCTCAAACACTATAATTTTCCAACCTTGATGATAAAAACAGACTGTTAGGGTGAGCCAAGTGCAGACTGTCAATACAAGACAACAGATTGTGAGAACCCTGTGAACTCCGATGCAGCCTTCAACATACCTCTTAAAAGCACCGGGAAGAAATCTATGGGGCGCTGCGAGCATTGTCTTCTGTCCTTTGGAGGTTCTGTCCCTACCTCCGATGGGGATCAATACCATTATCCTGTCTGACAGAAAGACAAACAGACACAGACTGACAGGAAGCAGCTAAAGACCTTTGGACAGAGTGACAGCGACCTACTGCTTTCATTTGGCGTTTTCTTATATTCTGATGGTTCCTAAAATGACCAGTGGTGTGGAAAGATTCAGAGATCACTTTTGACCCTCACCCTAATCCGGATGTTGTAAATAATATTGAAGTTTGAATTAAAACTTTTTAGATAATATTTATTTATAAATGTTTGCCAACAAACCCATGAAAGGCCAATTCACAAATACTGGGACATTTAAAACTATTTAGTTCCTGGTGTATTTGTATCTGATCTTTTATTATCCTTAAATCCCATATTAGACGTGCATATTTACCTGTCAAGAATTTCCACACATTGTTTTTTGTTTTGTATTGCTGTTTGACATTTGTAATAAGACCTCAGCTAAAATAACTGCTGTTGATGTCATGGTGCTTCTGTCAGCTCTCCTCCCCCTCCCCTCTCTGCTTGGCTCCTGATTCATCTCAGCTGTGTCCACTCACCTCATCACCCACCAGACCTTCATAAGGAGATCCAGAACCAGCATTCATGGCCAGTTCGTTGTCCCTGATGGTGCTTAATCTGGTCTCATGTCTAGTTCCGTCCCAGTGTTCATGTTCAGGTATAATCTTGTTATTGCCTTGCCTTTAGGACATTCTAACCATGAGTGGACACCTGAGTCACCAGATCACCGGAGCCACAGAACCTCTCAGAACCTTAAGACCCTCCAGCCTTGCTATGAGCCCACACTGACCTCCAGCCTCGCCATGAGCCATATCTACCTCAAGCTACTTCACCTGCTTCGCTTCGGCCTCCAGCCACATCAAGATCTCAAACAACTCTGAATAACATTAAAACTTTACTTACCTACTTACTCACCTTGTGTTTTCTTTCCAGGTTCCAGCGCCTGGGTCTGCCTCGCCCAGCTTGCCATGACAGATGAAATATAACGGAATAATAACAATTATAAAACAGTAGAGGTGTTAGAAAAAATCAACTTGTACAATGTATCACGATAGTTCATTTACCGATTCTTGTATTGAATCAAAATGCTGTCAGGACGATATTCATTGAATTATTCCTGAGCGTCCTTCAGCGTCTGACTCTTGTTTTCCACTTCAACCTCCAACCACTAGTTGGCAGCAGAGAACACTGAGCCTCTTTGAGCAGCTCTACACCACAAAACAACAGAAGACCTCAGCTAGAGGCAGATGGTCTGTTGTTATGAGACATGAACTACTTCATTTTACTTGGGATGGGAACCAAACAGAAACTCTGTTCCGTGTTGCTGCCAGTAACATATAAAAACATGGATTGCTGTGCTTTTTAGCACATTCAGATCAGAACGAGTGAAGCTCTGCAGCTGCACAGCGACTCATAGGCTAATGCGCTTAGCATCGGCTAAAATGCTGTCGGCAAAGCGGTCCAAGGTTCTGCAGAACCTCCAAGAAATAGATTCTATGACCTGATGGATCAGAGTGATGTGTACAATGCTCTGAAAAAAGGCCAACGTGGTGGCGTTGACCGTTACTAGTTTACCTCCGTTTGAGAAAGCGTGGCTGCAGCGGTGCAGAGCAGATTGATATGTAAACAAAGCCTCTTTGCCACATTAAAGCAGCTTTCCTTCATCCTGTCATGCTGCCTCATCCTCATCACACTTTACTGTCTCTGAAAAGAATCAGTGCCCCCCCCCCCCCTTGATTTTGGAAGCACCGTTCAGCCTCCTTAACCATTTAAAAGTTCTGGAGAAGCTACATTAAGCATTTTATTTCCCCAATATAAACTTATTGGTTCATTCATTCATTCTTTGTTTTTTTTCTTATACTGAAAAATATTTTGTTGTGAAAATCAGACAATGTTGACTGTTCTCTTTCTATATTTTTAGTTACCAAAATAAAAGCACTATGAATTTGTTTTGGTAAAAGCAACTTATGTATGAGATACAGTTGCAGTGCTTAACATTAGCTGTGTTTACATGGGCAAAAGTAATCGGAAAGAACGCCTGATCGGAAAGAAAATGCGTCATGTAAACGCGCCGTTCGGAATACTCTGCCCCGATCAGACTCGTTCGGATCAGAATTTCTTTCCGATCGAGATAGGTGGGTTATACCGATGGTTTATCCGATCCTGGAGCATGTAAACGGTCATTCCGATCGTGTGTCACTGCTGCTCTGGGTTACGTCATGCATAGACGGTGTTTGGGTGTGAGAAAGCTTTGGAGCGCATACGGGACAGACCAGCTTCTCTGCGGACGCCCCGTGGAAAGCGCCGCTCCGCTCTCGCCCCGCTGGCTCTCCCCTCTCTTTCACCCCTCACGAGGGAGATGTGCGCTTCGTGCCCCCCGACGCTCACTCGGTCCACTGGCACCCGAGTGAACAGAGCAGCTAAATTAATAACTTCGTGTCTGAGAGGAGGAGGATGCTTTGTTACGTGTGCATTTTGTTGTTTTGCTATGTGTGGGAGAATTCAGACTGTGAGCCGTCCCACCGCTCTGGGCTAGCGGCTGCAGGACTCGGGAGGAACCGTGTTCGAACAGAGCTCGGGCCGCTAGCTCACAGAGTGGCTTTGGGGCGGTCTGTGTGAACTTTTGAGAGCAGAAATAAATGTCGCGTGGTGTCACGTGGATTTGTGTTTCCAGTTGTGTCCTGACAAAATAAAGGCGGATGTTATTTCCATACATTTACGTGCAGCCAAGATGCAGATTGCTGCGTTTCTCGCACGGTCCTGGATTTTGTGTCCATCAAGGCTAATGTTGTTAGCCCGTGTTAGCCTGTCCTCAGCCTTCTTCCAGCCTAATTCTTCCACAAGAAAGCACTGACCACACGGATTAAATATAACGATGAGCGAACAGGCGCTTCATAATATTCATAACATTAATAAAAGCACGTTTGGAAGATCGTCTCGTATTACAGAGCTGCAGCACCTGCTGTCTGTCTGTGGCAGCGGTTTGTTTACAACGGGACCTATTTCCTCATGTGGGTGATTTTTACACTACTGCGCATCCCCAAATTATTCATTCCGACCGAAAGTGTGAGCCATGGGAACGTTTGTTCTAATCGGAAAAAGGTTTTCTGTGCCCATGTGCACGGGTGAATTGTAACCCGACCATTGATCCCATCAAGATATTCTGCCCATGTAACCGCGGCTATTGTGATCATTAAATAAACTGAATTTGACCTTTTTTTTTCATAGGTTAATTTCCTTCCACTCCCTTTCAAGCAATAATTAATTAGATGTCTAATTATCCCAAGCTTTATACGTCATTGTATGAAAGTATAACTGATGATTGTAATGTTTTTGTGTACTATTCTTATTTGATTGCTTGAAATAAACCATTTCAAATCAAATTAAAATCAAAAATCTAATCAAAAATACATTTAAACTGAATCTACTGGACCACTGTGGTATGAAACCACATAGAAGTGTGTGATAAAGGGGCTTTATGGTGTTCCCCATGGCTCACTAATGGGGACTCATTGAATTTAAATCAAATGGTTTATTGACTGAACCATTCCTTTTCGCCTATCACCTTTATTTTCTCATGTATTAAGGACAATATTCATAAATATTCTTTTGCTGTAAATCATAACAGTCTCTTTCTAATCTTACCTAAAAAGTAACCATCAAATTAATGACACCAGTTTACTTCAATTTCCTTTTTTTCTATTCGATTACTTTTCTGCCATTTGTGAAAGTAATTTATCTGCTTGTCAATCAGCTCAAGAAATGCGTCTATAATTGTTAATTATTGTTATTATTGTTTTTCTACGGAAAAATGGACCGTATCCTCTTATCATGACCATTTGTTTTAGCTATTATACATGATGAGAGCATAAAAGCAGCCTGAAATCGTCCTTTATGCTCTGGGAGAAGCAGCTAGAGCAGGGGTGGCGAACACGCGGCTCTCGAGCCGCATGCGGCTCTTGGACAATGAGCGTGCGGCTCTTTCCGTCTCGTCATATTTTCCATATCCTGTGCCTCATTTCATAATTTTTTCCCTCTTAAACCACACTAAAACCATCAGAGGATATTAAAAATAAATAATTAATAATAAAAGTAATTTGGCAGTGTGTGTGTGTTTCATGCTGCTCCCGAAACATACGTGACCGCCAATCATTTGCGCGGGTTACGCCCACTGCCGGAACACATAGATAAAGATTTGATGTGCGTGCAGACCGTTACCCTCATGGTCAAAATGGTGAAATTCAGAGTATAAAGATAAACACAGGATGTTTCTGGAAGAACAGGAAGATTCTTACTTTTTACTGAACAGAATGGCGTCACGATGTTTATTATTATGAGCTTTTGGAAGCAGTAACATTGGTCATGGCAGAAAAGAACAAAACGTATCCCGGAGAAAATGAAAAACTTCCTGATCTGACACTAATTGTCTCCTTTATTAACAAGTTGAAGCTTTTTAAAGTGCTCATTCAAAACGGCAATCATCCCACTTTCCTTCTTTGCGGAGCTCACAGCAGAAAGCTGCAATCAGAATGAATGAAGCGCAGAACGTGACGCTGCTTGCGCAACTGGACAGAAACGACCGCAGATCACTTTTCTCATAGATCCTTTAATGCAGAGACTGACTGCCTGAGATCCCCGCTTGTCACTGATGAGGCAGCGAGAGAACCGGAGATAAATGAGCATAGATCTCTTTGAAAGAAGGCCCTGTTATGATTTGGAGAACAGACATCGGTCCGTTCTGACCGACACTCACGTAAAGGAGCTGATCAACTGGCCTGGGGCTTAGCCCCGCCTTCAGCCCCTAAGGATCATGGGAAGGGGGGGGGATTTTCAGTGTAAAACCATGAGCCAGGTAGCTGTTAGCAGAATTGACTTACATGCCGTTTGGCTGAATGAGTGTGTATCGAAGTTACCGGGTTCCTAATATGAGCATGAGGGAAATGCCGTGACTTACGCAGTCAGTTAAATTGTAACTCAGAACGTGTTGGAATATTACTCCTTAGTTTAAACTGATTCATTGCAATGTATTAATATTTAAGAAATTATGTGCTTTTGATGCACATGGCAGTCATACAATTTCGAATAGAAAACATAAAAGCAAGATATTCTAATGGTCAAAATTAATTTAAGTTGCACACAACTGAAAGTAATATATTTAATGTATTTATTGTGAATATGAATGACTCAGACACCAGAAGGATGCTCTGTCCAGATGTTTGTGTATTTGTTGGTGTAAGTATCATTGAAAGAGGAATGTTGAGATATAAAGAATTACCAGTTAAATACTGTTGGATAAACGATGAAATATTCAGTTTTATCATCTGACTTCAGAGGAGTCACATTCTCACCAGCATCAACCTTACTGCCCGTCACTGAGTAGTTGTGTGTCAGAGAGAGGCAGAGAAAAGAGTGAGATGAAGAGAGAGAGAGAGTGTGTATGAAATGAGAGAGAGGTGCCTGTGTGTGTGGAGGGGTATCTGACCTCTAGGGTAGTCTCTGTGTTAACTCTGGCTAAGCTGCATTGAGGTGTGTATTGAGGGTGGACACTTTCCTTGAAATAAACACAAGTACAATACTTGCTGTTCTGTTGTAGGGAGAGGAGTGTGTTATGGACAATAATACGGCTTTAATTGCGTGTGTGTGTGTACGTCTTGGCAGGTCAGTGTGTGGTGTGGCTCTTTGACTCTCACAGTGAAAAAATTCGGCTCTTGGTGTCAAACTTGTTCGCCACCCCTGAGCTAGAGCTTCAGCAACAATCCTCCTGCTGGCCAGGCGACGATGATTGGCTTAAACAGTTCCGACTTTACAGCATTAAAGTTGAAAGGTTGTTGACTTTACCGCAGCGGCTGAGGCTAATGGAATCACAAAGCAGCTTATCATGGGAACGGGAACAATGATGACGACACAAAGCAGAGACAAATCCATTGTAAGCGTTGTGGAATTATGCAGGCTCAGTGGATTATGGGACGACATGATCCAGTGGAAGTTGGAAAAACATGACGCCTATTCTCTCATATTTTCACACACAAGTGCATGCAGATTATGGCGTGTCAGAGACACGCGAGCAAGAATGTGCACTAATTTCAACATAAATGCACGCAGATATGCGTATTATACAAGAGTCATACAGACATTACTGTCAGACCTTGATATCTATTCATGCTGCCAGATAATTGAATTAATTCAGCCGAGGAACAACTTCACAGATTAGTGACTTAACTTTTCAATAAAAAGAAAAAAACTCAGCCACACGTGATAATTATATTTGTCTCAAATGAGGGCAGCCGTCGGAATGTATTATGTACTGCCATGCGTCCACTGTTGAATCCACACGCATGCAGGAACACACACAGACACCTCCCTGAAGTGTCTGAAAGAGAAAGGAGGAGAGAAAGAGAATAGTGGAGACACGGTCATGGTGTAAATCTTTGAGACAGAGTCGACATGTTTTTTTTTTACTTCAACAATGACTCGTTTATGCTGCATTTTTACGTCCTTTCATGCAATGACAGATTTAAAGTTGTAGTCTTCCCTAAAGATGGGGATATTTCTCCTTCCTTCATCCAGGGCTAAAACCTGATCCGCTAAATGAAAGGTTTGATGTCCCATCAGCAAAAAAGACAAACTCCAATTTAAATGAGGCTTTTGTGTACGTAAAGCTATGTTCACACCGCCCTGCAGCCACTTCCATGTGAATGCGCATATGCATATGTGCATTTCAAAGCTCTTGTGTTCATGCGCAGCTACGCACATTTCTAAGAACTTTTTGGGGTCTATGTACTAAACACTGGTAGGATCCTGGTCTTCCCCCACACCTACCAGGGAATCTTCATCTCACCTTCTACCCATCTTCTCATCAGCCTGCAGCCTCCATATGGACTCCTCAGCCGTCAGCCGACCTAAGTCTGCTTCATGCCGTAAAGGTCAGACCCATGTTACACTGTAAACAAAGTCTACGTTTAGTTCTATGCCAAGTGCCTCAAGCTGCAAGCTTATCCACTCTATGTCTGCCTCTCCAGGAATCACCACCAGCTCCACCTCCACCCTTGGTCACCGTTTGTCACTCTTCAGGACTCCAAGCAAGGTTCAATTCCCTCACCTGTCAAAGCCACAAATCTTCCAAGCCTGAACCCCCCCACCTGGACTCAGTGAAGACCACTTATCCAGCCACCTCCTGTTTCTGTCCTGCTTCTGGGTCCAGCCACGCTCATCATAACAAACACGCTGCCAATGAATCCAAAAATGGATTCATGATTTTTCCTAGTGAAACATAATTTGCACGTTTTAAACTTTTGATACTTGATCAGTTTTTGCTATGAAGATTCAAAATACTCAATCAGGTGTTCCACAGGGCTCTGATCTCTGCACTCCTGTCTTCTCTTTCCACGCCACTTCTCTGAAATTTAACAGCATGATCATATGTTTTGTTCATTTCTTGCTATGCTGATGACACACAGTTCTCACAGTCTTCCATCAGTTGACTGCATATACCACATTTTTAGGTCTCTTTAGAAAAAGGGGCCGCTAAATTACTAAATGAAAATATCTGTATACCTTTAAATTGAAGGGGCCTTTGCTTAGAAGAACCAACTGTCAGCATGTCAATTTTTGTTCCTACTATTTTCATTTCATTTCATTTTCATTTCTTGAGACTTGTTAAAAAAAATAGAAAGTGTGGTAAGTGTATCGAAGTTGCACACACTGATGACGCACAGGTACGGTGCCCTTACGCCTGTTGTGAGTAATTGGGATTTCTGTCCACTGTTCCAGTGGACAGAAATCCCAATTTGTTGACATCAACTCTGCAATTAATAAATATTTGAGCATCATCTTCATTCCTATTGAAATCAATCCATTCAATTATTCATTTAAAAACGGGACACTCTGTACAGATTCCCTGCTATGTGTGTAATCTTGGGAATAATTGGAGAAAGGTACGACATAATTCATGACCCCGTGACACTGGATTCGGAAAACAAGCCATAAAAATTCCACAAAGCTCATTGAGAACGTCTGTAGTCACCCTACAAACCTCGCCATCCATCTGAGCCTCCTTGTTCTGCCTCTCCTATTTTTGTCTATTGTTAGTACAAAGCGTCACATTCAGGCCTGAGTGACTTCTCGTATGGCCGACATTGGTAGGCTCAATGTACAATGGTCGCATGGAGACAAAAGACGGTTTATTAGGCAGAAGGGCGACACGCAGACACAGTTGAAGAGGGAATGAAAGAGTGGCACTCTGCCTTGCATTGTGGCTGGCTGCACATCTGGTAGCCATGTGTGACCAGAGCAGAGGGGCTAATGATGGTCTTCCTGGGGCCAGCTCAATTAGGCCGGGCCTCACCGAACTGAAGGAGAAAGAGTTGTAAGAGTGATGACTATCGACGTGCTGGTTTACCGTTTGTGTGTTTGTGCTTATGGGGTAGTCTGCTAAAAGATCCCGCCTTATTTGTGTGCTTGCTGCTTTCAGGCCGTTGTGTTGGCTACACTTCCCACTGACAGGGTCTCAGAACAGACTTTTCTTTATTTTTTTAGCTCAAACAACACCTTAGCACATAAATGCATCCACGAAGAGACACCCTCCTCCTGAGCGGGTTAAAACCGACTAACAAGCTGTAAAGCCATTTATGGTTAAGGCACCTCTTTGAAGGTGCAAGTCAGCACTTAAACTATAGAAGCAGGAGCAAAAAAACATGACAAGAGCGTCCAAACTATGTCCTCGGGCGTGTGTGCCAGTGCACATGTGTGATGTCTGAAGTCTCTGTGTCACATTGTGTACCAGTGAGCACTGCAGATGGGCTCCTGCCACAGTAGCATCCCCTATTATTCCTGCGCCGCAAACGCTTCTGTCCTGAAGAAACAAACCTAATAAAGAAGCAAAGAAAAGCCTGTCTGTCCGCACCAATAAAAGGCTTTATTCTGGAAATTTGTTACCAATTCTGCCCATCCTCACGTGCTACTGGTCAGATGTGTGTAATCAGTGTTGAATAAACAACTGCACAAAAAGACTGGGGTCATTTTAGGTATTTTTACACAGGAATTGATTTTGATATTAGGCGGGTTTTTGTTTTTACTCATATGTAACCTGTTTTGACAGGAAACCATGACGGGAGTTAAAGAGATGCTCCAATGAAAATTCAGTTTTTGCTGTTATTAACATGTTCTTGTGGCATTTTTCTGATGATAGAGGACACAAGAAAATTAAGGTCAGTAGAGAATAAAGTAAAAAACGCTGTAACTTTCTTAACTTACTGTCAAAAGATGGCTACTGGTTTGTCCTGCCTATCGGCAAAAACCATTAAAGCCTCATTTCTGCAAATAATATAGAATGGCAGACTCATAAATTGATGAAATGAAGATTTACAGATGAGAGATGATATACTGAAAGGCTTTTGGGTTCTGTGTGACATACTTTAGGTAAACTAATCTAGAACGTAGATTGCAATCTTTGAACCTACATTTATTAGGTTTGTTTCATTATTAAAGTAATGTGGTCATGGTTATCTGTGTATTTCCGGTTAGCTTTAATCATTATGTTGTTAGGGCTGATGTGTTTTAGAAGGTTGTGGATTTTTTTAAACTCTGTAAAATATGTGGTTTGTGGCATATTTTTATTAGCTCTATGATATTTTTGATTATGGTACTATGATAGAAAGACTCAATCATCTCTTAAGTTTCTTTGGTTCTGCTTTAAAACAGTTTTCTTCGTCCCTCACCAACAGAAGCGTCATTTCTTCTACAAATATTTTTTGTTCTATAACAGCCCAAAATTCATGAAGTTTTTGGAGCAATCCTGTTTTATGTACTCTCACTGGAACAGCTGCCAGTACACAAACATGTGCCATTACGTCTTTGACGACATCCTACTGAACAGCTCATTTTACACCAATGTCCAGACTAACCAGGTGCATCAAGGAGTGGTTATGGCTTAGATACAAATAGTCTGCGGGCAAAAAATGGGCAAAGCTACATGTGGCACGCAGGTGGCCCTTAGGAAACTTAAAGATCTTAGAACGTTCAGTGAGCACGTATGACAAAAAGTGTTCAATCAACAAAATTTCCAGGATTTTTGTATAATTTCTTTTCTTTTTTACATTTTGTCTCTCACAGTTGACGTGTTCCTATGATGAACATTACAGACCAACAGCCAAAGCAGCCATAATTCCACCCACTGCTGTATAAGAACCTCCAAGGGCCTATACATCAGAGAGTTGATTAATGTTTGGCCTAATCCAGAGACCCCTACACAAACAAACACAGTAAGAGAGCAGCTTTGTTGGTCATCAGGCTCAAACTGTACCACCTGCTACAGCAGCAAACCACGTCTCCCCTCGCTCCCTTTCTCTGCCTCCACAGGAAATGAGCAGACAGAGATAATTACAGAGCAAACAATAGCTGTCCTTTCTGCCCACATCAACCTCCTAGCCCTGCCCTCCCACCAACAAGCACAGACTACAGGAATCTGTGGCCACGGCAGACAATAGGATCAAAATTATGTTCCAGGCATCAGTACGTCTGCCGTACGTCTATATCTACGTCTGCCGTACGTCTATATCTACGTCTGCCGTACGTCTATATCTACGTCTACTGTACGTCTATATCTACGTTTGCTGTACGTCTATTTCTTGGTCTGCTGTATGTTTAGCTCTACGTTTGCTGTACGTCTATATCTACGTTTGCTGTACATCTATATTTACGTCTACTGTATTTTTATATCTATTTCTGCTGTACGTGTAGATCTACTTCTGCTAACATCTATCTAGCTTTACGTTTGCTGTACGTCTATATCTCCGTCTGCTGTACGTCTATATCTACAACTGCTGTTCTTCTATATCTAACGCTGCTGTACATCTATATCTACGTCTGCTATACTTCTATATCTACATCTGTATTACCTTTAGTTCTACTTCTGCTGTACGTCTATATCACTGTCTGCTGTACATCTATATCTAGGTCTGTTGTACATCTAGCTCTACGTTTGCCATATGTCTAGATCACCGTCTGTTGTACGTCTACATGTACGTCTACTATATGTCTATATCTACTGTACATCTAGCTCTACGTTTGCCGTACGTCTATATCACCGTCTGCTTCATCTAGCTCTACGTTTGCCCTACGTCTATATCTACATCTGCTGTACGTCTATATCACTGTCTGCTGTACGTCTATATCTACATCTGCTGTACGTCTATATCACTGTCTGCTGTATGTCTATATCACCGTCTGCTTTACGTCTATATCTACGTCTGCTGTACATCTAGCTCTACGTTTGCCGTACATCTATATCTACATCTGCTGTACGTCTAGCTCTCATTGTACTTTTTTTTTTTTTTTAGAAACAAAGCTTGTTAACCTTGAGCAGGGAAACAGCTTTGTGCTGGCATCTGAAGAGATATTAAGAGGGTGATTAAGTAAGATTGATGGTGCTTTAATTCCCTGACAAAAATAATGGCTCTCTCCTGTTGTTTAATCTTCAATCTTCATTACATGAGGGGGAAACTCAAGAGACTGTAGTTTTTAGCCAAAGGAAAGCTGTACTCACAAAGGACGCCATCAAGGATAGAGTATTTACATGCTTAATCAAAATGGATTGTAACTGAACAAGCAATGGTAGAGTTTGTAAAAGAAACACACAATAGTTTTAAACAAATAAGAAAAACAACCAATGGGAATGATTGGTCTTTCTTTTTTAATTTAGAGTATTTCAGAAGTGAACTCCAGTTTAACCCCAGAAACTTTGGAAGGACAATCACCAATCTTCCACATTGTGTCTGTTGGGATTTTTATTTTACTAAATAAAAATAGTCCTTATAACCTTATGAAGTTCTCAATAGTTTTTATTTATGACTTGACATGACGAAAAAGAGGCATTTTATCCTAAACGAGAATTTAGACACATGAAATTAATCAAATCTGTATTTATTTACATTTTCCCAAATTTCTTTTTGCAAAAGGTTAACTGTTAGATTGCTGCAGGCTCAGACAAGGACAGTAATTTAGAATTAACTCTGTTGTGCAGGGAGTGTTTGATACACATTCCATTGGTTTTGTTTGCTTATTCAATGCACTTTTGAGAGCAGACCAAACTGCCTGAACAATGTTAAAACATCTGCTTAAACGCCAATAAAAATTGTATTTTTGGTATTTTCACATGGTGAAAGGACATATTTAAAGGACAAATGTAAAGAAAATTAAGATTAAAACGGCTTTCTTAGAATTTCTTGATGCGAAGATGAGGGGCAACACTGTTCTATTAAGGTATGGATGGTCAGATTGCAGGTGTGCAAAATAAGATGAGAAATTTCTCATCATTTCCTGCCCATTTCTTGTGTTTTCCAGTATGAAAACACACAAAAAGATCGGCATCAGGTTGGATCAACAAGTGATCGTAGATTTAGATTCTCAGGTAGACCAGTGTTGGTCCTGCCCCAGCAGATTTTTCAAGAAGTGAACTTCGGTCCAGACATAGCACCTTTTAAACCGTAAATAACCAGTTAACACCAGAAATGTTGCCAGCGGCACAAAAATAACATTCTTCCTGTGTGAACCGTTCTGGTTACCCCATCATTTTCCAAAGGTGCTAGTCCAAAGTTGACCTTTCGCTCCAAACCCCTATCAGTGAGCAGTTTTTCTTTAGGAGATCACTTTTATGAGGAAAAAAGACCACGAGACGCAGCCTTGGTTACTCTGTGATGATGGAGGACATAAAATTAAGCTAAAAATTGAATTTCTTTTCTTTATTCATTTCGTGCAGAAGCAGGAGCAGAAAAAAGATGCTGTTGGAAAAATATCGTATTAGTTACGTACAAACTACAATGGGTGGGCCACAAGCTCCGCCCCATTCTGATCAACTTGCAAATGGATCCACGGACTTTTTCATGTTCCTCATCCGAACATCTGGCTCAGTCGACTGGAAAGCTCCGATATTACTTGCCATTTTTGTTGCACCGCTAATTTTCCGTTGGGGGGTTTGAGGGGCTGTAAGCTAGCAGAAGAGCATGTAAACAGATGGATGATGGGATATGGAGGCAGCCTTGCTTTTTGCCAACCGTTTCACCCAGAGGGCAAATTTTTACCAAACTACAAGCCGCTCTCCAGAAACTATGTCCTAGAAAATTACACAGGTTTTTTGATTTTTGCTAAAAACGGCATCATCATGATTAAAAGATGCCAGGATCGCTTTTACAAAAGATCATCAGAGTGGGACTGTAAGGCAGCTAGGAGCTGTATCCATCAAAAGTATTTGTTAGTCTAAGGAAAACACCATCCTATTAGTTTTTGATTCAAATACAAAGATGGTAAACTGGGTGTTTTTTCCGAAAGGCGGACATTTGCCGTTCGCCACCTTTGCGTTACCCTTCAATGCAGCGCTTTCTGTCAGTTGTCAAGAATCAAGAATTTTTATTTGTCACATACAAGGTTATATTTAGCAAATACAACCAGTAGTGAAATGTACGCAACCCGGGACCTCTCGTTAGTCGTAAAGTCGCCTAATGACTGTTTGCAAGAAAACTGACAGTCGAGCAACAAACAGCCCGTGCACATAAAAGGGGTCCCGTTGAGCCACGCCAATATTTTGACACCGGATCTGGACACGTAGGAGCGAGCCCGTTTCCACTGGCGCGTGGGCGTGGGTGCATAAATAAAAAGGGGGGTTAATGAACTGAATTGACTGTAGACTGGGGTTTAAAACACAGACCTCAGTACAATAGGGAATATAGCAGCAACAGAAACAATCCTTTTAATCTAGCGAATCCTTGGCGGCGTCTCGGTCTGATGTCGGACTGCACAAAGAAAGGTCAGGGAGGGCTCGGATTGGGTGGGTGGAACAAACAACCGGGATGTGCTGTCGTTCTGTCAAACCCTCCCTCTCCGTTTCTCTGTGGCTTTGGCGTACAGTTACAGTTAGTGTACTGGTCATCAAAGCAAAGCCAAACTTCTAAGCTCTCTAATAGAGTTATGTGTTTGTGTGCTTCATGTTTTGGCAGTTAAAAAAAAAATAAAATAAAGCGAGCGATGGCGATGTTTTTTTTATCCTCCTAACAACTGAGCTGCCTCAGTAGAAAGTTAACTAACTTACTTTTTAAAAAAAAAGTTTGGTCCTCTGTGTTTAAACCATTTCGTCGTCCAATTTATCCGTTTGCTCGTTACATCTGTCACACGAGCTCAAAGTTTGAACATTTAATAACCATATCTGCTCCCAAATCGGTCTGGATCCCTAACTCAAGCTAACGGTGGCGTGCTACGCCCGCCGCCTAATCCGGTCCAGAGTTCAACACGGTTTATCGGCATGAGACGAAGGAGAGAAAGTAGAAAAGGAGGGTGGAGAACGGGGAGGGTCGGTGGAGGTGGAACAGAGGCGATGAATGCGACCCCTGTTCCTTTGCACCGTCTCCAGCGAGGCCTGGGTAAACAGGAAGTACAGCTGCGCTCTGTGACTCCCCGTCTTTCACCTCCCTCCTAAAATACTCTGCATTCACATTAGGACGCTCTCATTATCTGATCTGTGGACGTTGGGATGCACAAAGAGGTGGGGGGGGGGGGCAAACAAACAACAAACAACTGGGAGAAGATCTAGTTCCCTTCTAGTCACATGGCGAGGAGTCATGATAGTTGGCAATCTGGACACGCAGTTCCCCTCAGTGGGCCTTAATCCCTCTATTTCTTTAAGAGACAGAGGGGAAAGAGAGGAGGAGAAAGGAGGCATTGTGACTGGAGACAGTGCAGTAAAAAGAGGAGCGTACAGTACCAAATTGAGGTCGCTGCAAGACAATGGCTGCCCTTCACTGGCTCATTCACACATGGTCTCCACACAGCTCTATCAAACGCCTCTTTCTTTTCTTCGTCCCCTCCTCTGTTCTGTTCTCCCTCTTTCTTTCCCTCACGTCCGCCTTTCTTCTCCTCATCACAGAGGGATGGGGGGGGGGGGGGGGGTAATGAGACTCTGGCTCACCCAGGCTGTTCTGGGGCCCGTTGGAGAGAAGAGGAGCTCCTTCTTCCTCTCCTGCCGAAAGTGTCCTTGACCTGAAGTATCTCACACATCAGATTTTGTTTATTATAAATCTAGAAATATAGATCAAATATTGAACTGACTGGCTAATTATTTTAACTCAGTTTGGAATTCAACATGATTCAGTTAAATATTGATTCTTTTTTTTTTAATTTGCGGTCAAACCTAATGTTTGGTTCCAAGAGAACGTGTTACATAACGGAATTTCAACCGAACATAGTCAAAAGAAATCCCCAAAATTAGTCATTTTTTGACCCTAAAGCTACTTTCAGACCAAACGCGATGACTTTGAGAGATCAGGTTTACACATTTTGAAGAGCTTTGCAATAGTATTGTTGAAAACATCTCCATGTCTGAGTTTATGAGCTCATTCAGAGGTTTTCTCGTAGGTTCACCCTCTAGCAGCTGCATCGGAATGACAGCGGTACGACTTGCTGTCCCGCATTCGTCCGAGGGGGGAAAATTCAAATGAGAATAAAATGAGACACAAATTGACACAAATTCAAAGAATATGATGAAGTTCAAATTCTCCTTCGTGTCGGTTTTGGACTCCACCCACTCATTACATCGTCAACATGCCATTTTGTGGATGTGTATTGACTGAACACGAAAACCTTCGGTGCAAATGCAGGTTTAAGCTTTCAAGAGTTTTTTTTTATTACATGCATTAGATGAACAGATATTGCATTTTCTATATGAAGATGAGTTTGATTTCAATGATCATATCAGAATTCCTCCCTCATGTCTCATGAAAACCAGTTATGATTGAAGTGAAATTATCGTAAGCTACTAACATACATCTCTGGCTTTCAGTACTAAGAAACCTTCGTGTTAAACATTTCTGCTTTCTGCGGAGGACCAAAGTTTAAAGAAACAAACTGAATCTTCAACAAACTGAGTTTTAAACAACGTCTGGTCTTGAGGAACATCTTTCACCAAAGTGGACCCGTGATCCAAAGAATGTTCACTGTTGTCCTCAATCTCTGTGTAAAGTCGGTCAGATGTTGTTTACTATTCAGGGGAAAAAACTGCTTCTTGACATTTCATTTCAATCCTTTGGAATCAATTGAGTTAAAACACGTTACGATCAGGACATGCCAGCAGACTCACTAGAATCAGCTGAGAAATGCCAAATCATTTCACATCTTAATTTGGTTTGTTTCTGCAGCCTCTCCTGATCTTCAGCTTCACATCGCATCAACAGGTGCAGGTCTGCCAGTCTGCTGGATGAGGGTGGATCAGGAAAGCTGACAGATCACGTAAAAATCCAGAAAGTGCATCTTACATGGAAAATGTTTAATGGATGCCGTAGTCACAATCTGCAGGGTTTGGGGTTTCCCCTCACCCATGGAGGGTCGTATAGAGGGGCGGCTGCATCTTAGAGGGAGCGCAGGCCTGTCTTTCAGTTCCTTTGAGGTTCATTCGGCCGCCTTAAGAGACGTCATGAAAATGGAATGAACCATTGTTGTGGGGGTGGCAAGCGTATCGTGAAGTATTCGTAAGGATAATGTAAGTTACGCGCACTGATGACATACAGGTGACTGTCATATGATGTCTTATCCAGCAAATATAATTTCCTAAAGTGGCTCGAACTGACTAAGTCAGTCCTGTTGGTCCCATTGACTGTATAATTGAACTGGACTGAGTGGGTGTGATGTCACCTGAAGTAAATGGTTTACGTCCGCTTCCAATGAAATAAATACATTCCAGTCCATTGGAAGGTTTGAACTAGATGTGGTCAGTAAGCGGTGATTGGTCCGAGTCTGTCTGAGTCCTCATTTCTATGGCAACCACTCTCTCCAATTACAAGTGAGCTTGTTGAAAGACCACACCCCTTCCACTGACAGTGGGCTCGGGAAAACCTATTAATTAAATGCTTCAATTGAGTAACTTGTTTACAGCCAAAATATCATGAAAGAAATTAGCAAGAAGATTTTAATAAAAGAATCAGAGCCAGAACGGAAATTCTGACCAGTAGAATGACTGAATAACAGCTGTTTATCCCCAATAGAAGTCTGTGGGATTTTGGCTTTTTGGAACCAGCAGGTACTTCCTGTTTGGAATGCCAAGGGGGAGGAGTCACTCAGTCCAGTTCTCTCATACAGTCACTGGTATAGACTGGGGCTGTCAGTCTTTCGGCTTCCTGTTGGTTTTTCAGAAGTCCTGCCTTATCTGCTGCTGATCATCAGGTGTGTTTTGCCAATAGGGAGCTACAATGGCCGGCTACCTGGAAAAAATACAGGCCACCGGCCTTGAGTTTGACACCTGAGTCTCATACAGTCGTTGGTTGACCCTAAGCCAGACCTTCTGATATAAGGACTTAGAGCCTGAGTGCTGAGCGTCTTTTCTGCCTCAAACATCTGTTCTCTGTCTGGTCTCGTTTCTGGACATGGATGCTAATCTAGCTGTTGTTGTTTTCTGCAGCCAATGATTTAGGGGAAGTATCTAATCTAGCTGTTTGTTTTCTCCAAACTTTCATGTCTGAACACGACCAACTGGGTCTGCTGGACATTTCTTCTCGTGAAGAGACGTGTCATGAAGCGCCCCCCAGCAGGGGGTTGGTGTTTTGTTCAGGCAGTTTTGACTCCTCCTGGATTCCTCTCCTTTCCTGAGGTCACCTGAGGTTGTCACAGCTGTTCCCTATCTCTCATTATACCATGGTCAGGGTAAATACTCGATTCTGATTGGCTGCTGGGTGTGCATTAAAAAGTGATAACGTACAGTACGCCTAAAAAAGTAGTTCCGGTCATCTAGCTTAAATGTTCTGTATCACTGCGCTGGCTTCTTTAGAACAACCTTTATCTTCATCATCTGGACAAAAACAAGCGGGAAGAGGTGAACTTTCTCTCTGCACTGATGCTTTATTTAACACATCATGATCATCAGCATAGAGGCTGCTTTCCTTTGCCGCTGCACTGGAGGTCCGCGTCGGCTGAGCTTGCAAAGAGGCGCGTTGTCCCGGTATTCTGACAATGTGCCGCACCACATGACAAATAGTCCACTTTTTGTGAAAAAACCGATCCAAAACGAATAAATGACAAAAATTAAGTCCTAAAAACTGGTTGAATATTTATTTATTTCATAAGTGACCCTGGTATAAGCGGGTTAATTAACGCACTTCGCTGAGGCAACCGTCCTCCGCGGTTCAGACTTCTACTGCGTAAGATAAATAAATCGGTTGTTTTCAAGGACATAGTTTCTGCAGAGCAACAGTGGTTCATTAGAATTTCACCTCTGAATTGGGGGCGGGACTGTTAGCGTGAAGTAAGCCTGCCCCTGCTTCCCGTAATCCAAATTTTTACAAGCTCTCCCGTCATCTTACAGCCTCTCACACTCCCAACTTATTAGCAGTGAAACAATAATGGCGAGCAAAATTGGAGCTCTCTATCCGTACGATTCAGATCCAGATTCCAGCTCAGACGAGGACGAAGACGTTCCTGGAGTCGTCTGTAAGTATATGCATCAGAATGGAGCGGAGCAGGAAGCTTAAGGCCCACCCAGTTTATTTTCTACGTCAAAAATCAAAAGAATTTCAAAAGGCTTTTTTTGGATCTGCTCCTGACTCACAACTATTTGAATGAAGAAATGACCAAAACTATAATTTTGAGCTTTAATTTTTATATTCTGTATAAGAACATTTTAAAACACCAAAAACACAGTTTTCATCAGAGTGAGTCTTTAAATGACTTTTTTTCTGAAGTATTGCTTTAGTTTCACCAGTTAAACTATGTGGCGCAGATTAAAAGCTCGAAATACAATAAAATCCACAAAACAATGAAAGATGATAAGTATAAATAAGTGACATCACAATGTAAAAACACCAAAGTGAAACAATAAAAAAGTACAGCCCACCAGCAGAGCAGAGCTTCATGCTGTGTAGAAATAGATTTTAAGAGGTTTTTAAAAAATGGACAGTAAGGATCCCTGTCAAATGCTCAGCGACAACACAGACCTAAAATGCTCATTTACAGAACCGCTAAGCTTCCTGTTGGACCTCGGTACTCCAGCAGACGTGACGTACCGGGTTGTCAGGACAGAGAAGCTCAGAGAGGGAAGGCGCGGCACAATTGAAAATTTAGAACTCATATTATTCAAAAAGAATTTTTAAAAATATGTTGAAAATGAGCCAAAGCATTAATTTGTGATCAAAACTGTTATACAATAAAAGTTTAAAAGCCGTTTTTTCCCTTGTTCAGATGTACTTAGACATGACACTGGGAATAAAAGTGTAATGTTTGAAAAAATATGCATTTGACCTCTAAAGGGACAGACAAAGTAACTCATTGACTGAATCCCACATCCTATGGACTGTTGTGGGGAAGAAAAGACCATGAACAGTCAAATATGTTGCCTTTTGGCCAATGAAAGGATTTGTTGGAATTCACAGATTCACATGCAGGGAAACAAGAGGGCAGAAGCACCTTCGGGCAACGTGGGTCACAAAGGCTGTTGATCCCAGCCCCTAATTTGGCTTGGCAAGCCTAATCCCTAAAAAATCGATCAAATGTAGAATCTATTGGCGGTATTCATACGGTCTCCCTGGAAAACAAGGGGGGAAACAGGCCCGCCCATTGTTACTGAAACCACAGAAGAAAATGAGTGCCGCCCCATCTCTTGTTAGCGGGACATCAATCGCTCACAGGGTTTGAGCACATGATGCTGTTTAGGTGACCAAATGGAGAAAGCTTCTGTGTGTTCTTGAAAGAATATACAAAAACATCGTCATAGTATGAAGGAAACATTTCAAACTGTGGAAAAATGAAGAAAGGTTCAGGTTGAATTGATATCAAGAGTGCAGAATGAGCTTTATCCGGTGCGGGTCTTTAGGACCCGAACTAAGACCAGAACTACTGCCCAATTATGCAGACACAAAGGGGATCAAAGTCTGGATCCCCTGTGCCGGTCCCCAGCCCAGATAAAATACAGGGTTGTGTCAGGAAGAGCATCCAACGTAAAACAACAACATAAGATGAATTAATGCAGCTTCAAAAGACAAGGAGAAATTGTACTATTGACTATACAACAACTCCAATGGAGCAACATTTGCATCAAACTCCCTTACACTGAAAATAGCCTCTGAAAACTGTGTTTATAACACGTTTTATGGCATTTTTCTGATGATGGCAGACATTTATAAAGAAAATTAAGTTTCTCATTTCTGAGTGTTCCTGTATGGTACAGGTAGTGGTAGTTGTAAACCAGGAACTGACAAAAAAAAGCAATTCTATTTCCGGCTTGGAGGTTTAGATCTTAGTACGTCTTTGTTTTTCCTCGTCCGAGCCGGCATCTGGCTCAGAATGGCTGGACAGGGCCAATATGGCTCGCCATTTTCGTTGCGCCTATAGTCTTAGGTTGGGATGTAAGCTAGTGGGAGAGAGTGGAAACAGAGAGCTCTCAGTTATTAGTGTTGGGAAAGTGGTGTTGCTTTTATTTATTCACTTTATTTACCTTTAATTATATATTGAAACAAATTCATTCCAGTTTCTCTAATGTTGTTCTTTATGCACTGCTTTAATGTTTAATTGACAGATAGGAAATGCTGGGGGGAGACAAATAAACACGACAATCTGCAAGGTTCCCCTTTTACAGATAAAATGGGAAAAAACAGGATCCAGTCCAGCTGTTCTCCCATATCCCTGATTATTTCTTTAAGTACTGCTTGTCCAAAATTTGGGGGAATTCTGCAACTTGAGACCCTGAATGTCTGGTCTTGAATCATCAATTCAGTGGAACTCGGTGTTTATTTTAACACTCGTGGTATTGTTTTTTGTTTCAACTTCACGGTTAATGAAGGTGAACCCAAAAACTAAAAGTAACGTTAAACTGCTGCTTTTGGAAAAAATGAGGTCAGAGACGAGCAGCAATTACTTTACAAGCAGTGCATAGGAGACACTACTTTACCAAGACCAAACACCAATCCAATCCACTGTTTTTTTTGATCCATTGACTGTATACAAGAACTGGATTGAGGGAATGTGACGTCACCCAAATGCCTTCCTTCTGGCTCCAATGAAATGAAGTCAATTCAGTTGTCATTTTTTCATGATATAGCAGTTGCCATGTTGAAGCCAGACGTCATCAGTTAGCGGTGATTGGTCTGAGCTGACATTTTTCTGGCAAACACTCTCACCAATCAGAAGTGGGCTTGTTGGAAGGCCACACCCCTACAACTTGAAAGCTTTCTTGGGAGACTGTCAATTAAGCATTTCAAACGTTCGACATGAGACCAAATGCTTATACTGATATATTATATTATACTGATGGGTCAGTTTTATAACTGGAATAAATTGTACTGTAGAATGAATTAAGATTATCAACAACGTGGACTGCATTGGAGATGACCCGACCCCTCCATCCCACAGCTTCTTCAGTCTGCTGCCATCTGGGAGGAGTCTATGTCTTCAGGCCAGGACCAGCAGACTCAGAGGCAGTTTCCTCCACCAGGCTGTCTGGAGGCTGATCCCCACCTTGTTGTCCCGTTGCCCCCCGGCTCTGCTGAACTCTGACACGCACACGTCATTCTACCTCATCAGCACTGAACTGCACCTTCAGGGAATTTCCATTTCTATTTATGTGAAAACATCATAGATATAGAACATAGAACCCAGTACTATTCAACCTTAATATCAGAGAATGGAAATAATCCAAGATTTCTTTTTAGCACTATTGCCAGACTAACTCGCAGTCAGAGCTCAGTAGAACCACATGTCATGCCAGTTGATTCCAGAATCCAGTTCAAGATCCTCCTGTTAACCTATAAGGCCTTACATGGAATGGCCCCGTCCTATATTAAGGACCTCATAGTCCCTTACCATCCAATCAGAACACTTCACTCACTAAATGCAGGACTGCTTGTGGTTCCTAGAATTAGTCAAAGTACGGTTGGAGGTAGAGCGTTTAGCCACCAAGCCCCTGTCTTATGGAATAAACTCCCAGCTCATGTAAGAGAGGCCGACTCAGTTTCTACATTCAAAGTTAGACTGAAAACATTCCTCTGTGGACAGGCTTATTGTCAGACTAGTTAGTATTCAGAGAATATTTAACTTAATGTTAAGTTGTTTAAATTAAACTTAACTATTTCTTTTAAAAGGCTGCTAGAAGTTGAAGCTGGGGTAACTATGGCGCTCTGGGGTTCTGTCCTTTTTTCTCATCTACTTCTACCCTTCCTCTCCTCTATTCTTGATCATTATTCATCATTTAGTTCTCCATGCCTCTGTTTGGTGCAGTGATTCATGTTCTGTCCCTCTTTCCCTCTCCCCTCCAATTACCGATACGAAGGTATCAGAAAAAGAAAGGTTATTCTGACAAAAAGAATGACTGACTAATAGCTTTTTATTTCTCAATAGGAATCTATGGGAGATTGGTGACTTGGAACCAGCAGGTACTTCTGTGAGATAAAGCTTTTCTTCGTCAGATAAAATCAATAATTAACTCAGAAAACCACCTGACAATCGACTCTAAACATGTAAAGCACTGCTCTCTTAAACACACCTTCATGCACATTTTTTTCTACAGGGATGCTGAAAGCAACACAAACAGCATGTACGCATAAAGGGGAAGTAGGTGAGACGCAGGCACAGTTTTTACTTTGTGAACCCCCTAAACCCTACGCGCTGTTCAAAGGGCTCATTAGTGTTGTCGACATGATAAGGGTGCGCAGCCTGACCGTTGAAAATGTGGAAATTAGACAATCAGAGTGTAGTTTGTGTGGACATACAATAGGCGTCCAATAGGCATTTATGTATCACGTGTCCTCTGTCAATAAGGGGCCTGTAGACGCAGCATCAACTGTACGTCATAAGTATGTTTTACATGTACCTTAAAAACACTTTATGATACACTTACCACACCCAAAAATGGTACGTTCCCGTTTCATGTCATCCCTTAAGGTCGCAGGAACCACAGAGAAAATGCAGGACACACCTGGATTCCCCTTAAGATAGAGACGGTCCCATGTGGGTCAACCCCTAAGCGAGTGCATGTGACTAAGGCATTGGCTAGTTCATATTTTATTCATTCTCTTTGTCACATGTTCACGTCATCCATGCCTTCCTCCAACCTACATCCATCATCCACCTATGTGGTCTAGTGGGGGAGTGTACAGCCCGAGTTTGGTAGGTCGTTGGCACAAGTCCATGGTTGGATCTTACCAGTGACTCTAAAGATGGGACCCAATGCCTCCCTGCTTGACGCTCAATATTAACAAGTTGGATTGGAGGGGTTGAACTGGGTGTGGCTTCCTCAGGGATGGGTTAAATGTGAACAAGTTCCAAAAAACCAAGGAGGGTGTCAGGAGTTTTCATTTCAATTTCCTTAAAATTCCTTTCTTTTTCTTTTGTCTTTCCAATGCTTAGGCACCATTTAATGTCTGCCATTTCCTCTGGTTTTTCATCATTTCAACATTTTTGGTAACCTGTTTGTATTCTATGGGTATTTTCAAAGAAAACGCAGTATGAAATATAAAATACATTAAATTTCAGAATAATAGCGGCTTTGCCAACCCTTAGCTTGCCTAAAACGTTGCTCTCTGACATATCAAAGCAAATAAAATCCCATTGAGTACCTATGAGACAAAGCACGTTTTATTTCCCGCATTTAAACATTCATACAATGCTTTGTTTTTTACTGTTACCAGAGTGGGCTGTTGCAGGTTTGTCCTGGCACTGAAATGTGTGAATTTTCTGGCAAAACTCATCCATCACTTGGCGTATCAAAGCATTTTATTTTTACTTTAGGAAAAAAACAAAGAAGTTTGTCATTGTTTTATCGAATAACAGCAACATTAAGCAGCGGAGAAAAAGCACAGAAGGCAGCAGACGACTGAAACACCTCAGTGGTCTGAAACGGCATTAAGTGGCGCTCAAAGTGGACACAGACTCAGTGACCCAGGCAAATGATTTCCCCCCACACACCAACACAGCTCCTGCCCCCGTGCTGCCATGTATAATTCAGCTGGCGGTCAGGTGGGCCGGGGCTCCGTCCCCAGGAGAGGTCCTTCATGCCATTGCAAGAATGAAACATTTATCAGCACACGACTGAATACAAAAAGGAATGAAGGCGTTTTTGGAAGAAAGCGTTTTATGTAAATGCGGAAACTTTCTTTCCTTTTTTAATAGACTCAACTTTGGCTTGCTTCCTGCAGCAGCTATTTCTTCCGTGAAGGAGAAAAGCATGATGAGGTAAAACTAAAACAAATCTGCTGAAACACTGAAGAGGAAGTAGAGCGATTGTTGGTGTTGTGGGAAAATTCTGACACGTCTTAGCAAACAGACTCACAGCTCGGCTAAAATGCCCACACGTTTACCAGACTAACTATTATAGTTCGCACTTTAGCTTATGCTCAGATCGCCCGGAAGCATGTCTGCAAACCTTAAAGGAGTTTTCAAATCCGCCTTAAGTCCATTCAGGATCACTACAAACTGGAAGTTTATCACCTGACCTTCACACGCTGAAACAGAAGACACCTTGGAGGCAGCTGATTTCTGGAATCAGCACATGATGGGACAGAGATAATGTGGAGTGCATGTGTGCCAGGAATTAGACAGATGCAGGTGCTTTGTGCCTCCGAGAAAGGCGGGCGGCAGGACCAGGAATATTAATACCCCTTAACCGTGACAAAGGGGGAGCAGCAGGTCCTCAGCAAGAACCTCCTTTGATGACTAGACTAGAGGTAATAGTATTGATGCCATGACCCCCCATTCTATCTTTTGCTGTTCTTGGAACAAAAGTGCCCAAGTTGATCTTTGTCATAATTTGTCGTGGAGTCTATTTGTACACAGTCCTCTTATCTCTACTTGAAGCTACGTACACACCAGGCATGTCATGGGCATTCAAGAAGGCGCTAAACGGTCATCCTTGAACACGCGTTTAGCATGTGGTGTGGTGTATGTCATTATCTGGGAGTATATAGTTGGAAAAGGCTTGGAGCTAAATTTCAAAGCGGTGCAAATCTTGTGCATCTTGTTCCAGGCTTTGTCTTTCACGGATCGATTCTGCCATATAAAAGACTTGGTGTCATACGATTCCAGATGCAGTTATTAATTTCTCCTCCATGACTTATTTTCCAATGGTAGAAACTTTTAATAAAAAAGGGACGCCATTTATCCATCACCATCAAATCCCTGATTGGACAAAGTTCATCCGGGTGGGCCGTAACCCCAGAGGAGCAGGTAGGGCCCCCTTCCTGGGCACAACCCTCCACATCCAGACAACTGGAAAACCTGTAACATCCACACGGGTCGACCATTTCACAGATCCATGTGACCAAGGCTTTAGTTTACTCTTTAGTCCGGTGGAGAGTCTGCCTGCTTTCCCATTGATTGATTGTTTTCAAGAGAAGCAGAGTTTTTTGGTTTACGTCACACAAAAACCGTGGTGGATCCTTTTCTAGCGTTTTTCTACCTCCATGAATTTGCAAAGTGCCATTCAGACACTGATGGCAGATCCACTTCCTAACACTGGGGCCAACCTGTAACCCCCAGGAGCAACGTGGGCTTCAGGGTCTTTCCCAAAGACACTTCGACACGTGGCAGGCAGGGTGGGTACTGGTCAGCAGCTCTGCCCCCCAGAACCAAGAAAAGCGCTTCCATGTGTAAAATAAAGCTGGCTCTTTTGTAGAACAAACAGGCCAGTGTTAAAGGATCCTCAATTTCTTAAGTCTCCAAAACATTACTACTCAACAAGGAAAACAGTTTTCTGTCGCTTACCTCCCGTTTCCTGCATCTCCGCCCTCTCCCCCCTCTTAATCTTTTATTTCTCATTCAAACATAACCAGTGACTCTCACTGCTGTAGTGTTCAGATTATTGTGCCAATATGCTAACCAGACGCTTCAAAATTCACCCAACAGGATTACTGTCAGGGTATGGGGGGCAGGAGGGCAGGTAGGACCCAGAGGCGGGAGGCAAACGGTTTCAGGGCAAGAGGGTTTAATGCAAACAAAGGCGCTGCCGAGCAGGATAACCAAACAAAAACTAGACTTACTGTGGCGTGGCAAGAAACATGGACATGGCAGTCGGGACGAAGAGACATGAAAAACATAAGACGCTACAACGTTAATGGACCAGCACAAGAGGAAGGGAGAGACGAGACTTAAATACAGACAGGGCAGACAAGACACAGGTGAACATGATCAGGACAGATAGGGACAAGGAAGTAAAACTCAGGAACATGACCAAACAGAACACCTTTCAAAATAAAACAGGAAACAGAACCAAACATGACAGAACAGGAAATAAATCAAAAACCAAGACAAAAGAAACCCAACCATGACAATAACATGATGATGATGATGTGTAACTATTGAAGACATATCTATGTTCAAAGTTATCCTACAACTCTAAGATGAATTTTCTTTACCTTTAGCACTCGCCTGGCTGGTCCGCTTGCACTCTTTTGCAGCCCCCCCCCCTTATCATTTTGACCTCGCTTCACTTTTTCACACTCCTCTTCACTTTTGTAATGAACTTTTGTCTGCCCTCATTCCAATATGTCGCTCACATCTCAGATCTTTCTCCTTTCACCGCCGCTTGCTCCCCATCATCCCCGTAATTATTGTCATTCTTCTCTCACCCCCCCCCCCCCTTTGTTCCAGACTCACTAAACTCTGATGCTCCGTCTCAATGTCGTTCCTTTTCCCTCCCTTTTCTCTTCTGCCTCCCTTCCCTCCCTCAGCTCACTGCCAGGCGACCGGAGCCCAAACTGTTCAGCTGCAACTGTTCCAAGCCCAATAATTACAGCTTGTCAGAAAGAATTAATTTTCTCATTTCTCATAAAGACGTGTAAAAAATTACCATGTTATTGTAACACTGCCACTCTCTTGAGGCACCGACGAAACACTAAATTTAATTTCAGAAATTCTTCCCTCGCACATTAAATTAAACACATAAATAAGAGTTTAGGAACTGGAGGAGGGAGGGGAGAGGAGCATATGTTCGTTAGGCCGGCCCCGGCTCTGGGTAATACTCCTCATGATGTTTTGATTGTCCCGGCCGTTGGTAAGCACCGATGCATTTCCATGATCAGCATCGCGGCGGGCAGGCGAGCTGCCAATTAGCTCTCATGCAGCTCTGGAGAGCGGCGGGAAAGAAAGGACAGGGGATCCATTTGGCATAGGAAACACACAGCAAGATACGGAGCACAGCTAATTAACAAGCATGTATCCAGAAAAGTCAAATACTCCAAGGGCTGTGGGGCTTTTCATGGCGATTCAGTCATCAAACTGTACGGCTTCATCTGTAATTACCTGCTCCTTATAGGGTTTTAATATTTTTACCACTATAGCAATCAACTTATGACTTATTACACTGTCGGTATTGATTTAACACTTAAAAGAGCAGTGACTAAAAGACTAAATGCACTCCCACCACTTCCACGTGAGAGGTTATTCAGGCGCCGCTCGTCAAAACACTTCATGAATTCATTCTTTACTGTTTTTACATTTTTGCTGTTTTAAAGCCAAAATCAATAAAAAGGATTCACCTCATTTAAAAGCTGCTGTCCATCAATCAAGCGTGGGGATCTGTCAGCTCAAGTCATCTCAGTAGTGTGAAAGTTTTCTAAAAGCATTTGAGCTTTTCTGTGAAAAAGATTTTAGGAAAAAATGTATTTGTGCTGAAGACAAAATCACAGCAGCAGAGAAAAACAATAGTTGCTCAAAATAGGTGCAGCAACTGAATAAATTATTTAAAAAAAGTTTGCTTTCAAATTTAATTAGACTTACAGTGAGTTACCTAATTGTCAAAGTTGCTTTTTTTCATAATTATTCTATGACTTTTAACCCTTTAACACCAGAGCTGTCCCTAGAGAAAGGAAACATTTTTATTTACAGTAACTGGAGGACCGTTTAATAAATGTGATTTTTTTTCTTCTTTTTTTAACTTGTCCTGTCCAACAGCTGGGCAGACAGATCAGAGCTGAAGGCCTCTTGTGTTGTTTGATTTTCGTGTGATTTTACTTTAACAACAGGGTTTATGAATCTTCTCACACACCAGAGGTATGTCTGAATAAACCCCTTTTGGAATCGAGGCCAAACTTTATTCATTTTAATCAAAATCTTTTGTGTTTGACCGGACAGAAAAGGAAAGGAGGGAGGAAGAGAGAGGGAGGTTAAAGAGGGGGGGGGATAGGAGGGTGATTAAAGAAGGGGGGGGGGGGTCAAACCATGAAGCAGCATAAAGCAACAAGCTACTGAATGTTTACCATTACGGTGAGGTTCAGATGTAAAACACGTCTATAAGGGCGGGGCCTGTCCACACACACACTCAAATGTTATCAACACACCTGTTGGCTCCAAAAATGTTCACATGTCAACATGTACACAATACAAACACTGTTCACACACGCACACTTATGCCTTCAAACCAACTAGGGTGAAATGTTTCATTCAATCAAACTAAATATTAGTGCAAAGGTGAGCTAACACCTGTGCTCAGGTGAGTGTTTATGTTCCTCTAAAATGGATCATGGAATGTGAAAAGAAGGAGGGAGAGTGCCCAGCCACCCCCACACCAAGACCCCCAGCAGCTGCAGCCAGAACCCCCCAACGCCATACGGCAGCAGGCATAGAACAACCGCCCCCCGGGCGATCACATCCGCCACCCAGGCCAGGCCCAGCGGGACCGCCACAAGACCCCCAGGGAGCAGGGAGGCATGGGGGGCCAGAGAGTGCAGCTCCGGCTCCACCAGGAGAGCAGCCCCCCCGCCATGCCGGGAGGGCCCAACGCCGGGTCCTGCCCCAGAAGAGTGCCCACAGTCCCAGACGAGCACCTCATCACCACCCAGGAGTCCTGGGCATCCCCCACCCCAACCCCAGGTACGAGCTAGGACCCCCCAAGGGAGACCCGCCCCGCGCTCCAGGCAGCCACCCACCCGGCACACGGTTGGTCCAGGAAGGAGCAAGGCACGGGCCAGCCACCCCCGCCAAGGAGGAGGACACCCAGGGGAAGAAGGGTCCACAACGGGTTTTGTAAACATGGCCCGACCAGGCTCACCCACAGTTGGAATTTGGCGAGGCCCGGCACTCAGGGGCAAGGACCAGAACCCACACCAAAGGGACACAGACACCCCCAGCTCAGGTGTGATGTGATCCCCGGCTCTTGGACTTGCCAGAAAGCTCAGGAATCCTGCTCCCTGAGTGGAGAGAGGACTGCGGGGCCCAGGAAGCCAGCACCCAGGGATTGTGATTTTGACTGATTCTGAAAGCAACTTTTTAAACTTTAACACTTTTCAACGAGCTCCAAAGTTAAATGTAGAATTCCTATAAAGCACTTTATGACCTTCTAAGACACATGCGAGATCATGCGAGATCATGTCAAATGTGCATCAGAGCTGGCCCGTGGCATATACTGTACCCCTAATACTACAAATCCCACGATGCTTTGCCAGTATGTTGCGACAGTCATTGACAGCCATGCTCCAGTCACATCAGACAAATTAATTTCAGCCTCCACAAAAATGACCAAATGAAAAATGGACAACAGGAGCTTTGAAGACATGCGGGATGCAGATTATATGTTCATGAATATAAAGACAGATCTGTTTGTCTTGTGGACGGAGCAAACGTGGCTGTAACGAAAGAATATAACACACGAAGATACTATGTGAAAAGGTTCAACTTTACGTATCAGTTGCAGTTTATTTTTCAGTAAACATGAGTTTGGCCTGTGACTTTACGTCATTGCTTCATTTTGGCCCCCTATAAAATTTGAGTTAGACACCCCAGATCTAAGAAGTGCTTTACAGTCACAGTCACACATGCACACATACATTCACACACTGATGGCCGCTTCACTGTCCAACCTGCAGGAGCAACATGGGCTTTTGGGTCTTGCCCAAGAACCCAAACCTTCAATCTTCCAGTCAGAGGTCAACCGCTCAACCTCTGTTCCTCGTCCGCCCCTCCAAGGCACACCTGCACTTCCCTTAAGGAGTATCTTGAGCCATTTGCTCCTCTCTAAAACCTAAAGCACTTGTACAGTCATCCTCAGGTACAGGTGCATGTGAACGCACCTTTACAGCAGGGGTATCAAACTCCAGGCCTGGAGGCTGACCTCCTGCTGGTTTACCTGCTGATGATTACCTGATCAGGTGTGTTCAGCCAATGAGGAACTTCAATGGCAGGTTGGTTGGAAATCATGTTGGACACCGGCCCTGGAGGCCTGGATTCTGACCCCTCTGCTTTACAGATTTACGGGACTGACCCGGACCCAGCAGGTTATTCTTTTCATCTCTCTCCCCAAATTAAGGTTTTCCTGCAGTCCTGATCAGGTGATAGTGACCCACATCAAACCAAACCTCCGCCAGCCTATTTCTGACAGTGGTTGCGGGTGCCGCTCCTATTCACGTCTACTGTTCTTAAAAAGGTCGACTGATGCCCCACATCCCTGTATGGCAGGACCTAGACTGGTTTTCCCCTTCCACAGGCCCCTTCCTTGGTGTGACCATGTGGACTCTGCCCTTTCATGGGGGAGGGTCCTCAGACAGCTGCAGCCTTTAGTTTGTTTGATTTCAGTTTGGATTTCTTTGCTTTCTCTTTGGTGGTTTTTCCCGCCCAAATGCCAGTCTCACCTGTTTGTCTTTGTTAATCATCCACTGCTGTCTTTGAGTTTCTGTTTGAGTCCAACTGTTTGGTCAAGTCCACATTTCTTTAGTCAAGACCCACTACAATTAAAATCATGTCTTTGGCGTTTTTAACACATTCTTGTGGCATTTTTCTCACGATGGAGGACATATATAGAGACGTTTACTCTTAAAGTTGCATTTCTGAGTCTCCCTTTGTTCAAATTGTTGTGAATCAGGAGCAGAAGATGAAGTGCTGTTGGAT
This sequence comes from Oryzias sinensis, assembly GCA_037389245.1. Lineage (NCBI taxonomy): Eukaryota > Metazoa > Chordata > Actinopteri > Beloniformes > Adrianichthyidae > Oryzias > Oryzias sinensis. The sequence continues at coordinate 1,170,186 of CM074507.1, forward strand.
AAAGATCATAATTGTGACATAGGAAATACACTATGCAGGTCACAAGTTCCTTGCTCCTTTTTATATTGGCTAAAAACAAAATAATCATAGTCAACAGACCCCTGGGAACTCTTTTAAAATCGATCAAAAGATGATTGGAGTGGGACTTTAACTTCTAAAAGGTTTTTAAAGTCTGCTCTTCTGAATTTTGGGTCCAACTCCACCAATTCCCGACCGTACAGATTGACAGAAAATAACTTTTTGTTGTTCAGAAAGGTTTCATGCTTTCAGTGAGAGGATCTCCGATGGTGAAAAGGGAGGGATCACTGCGCACACTTGTGATGGGAAAGCAGAAAAATGGCCAAAGCGCAAAAGAAGCTGTTTCAAGGATACGTCTTCCGAGGTGGAGGAGCTTTTTGGAAGTCTGAACGACTCAAGCGAGACATTCAATTGGTATGAAACCAATTCTGAATGCCAACCCTGCTTCCTTTAATAGGGAACTTCCACAATAGCACACACTCAGCCAAACAAAGATAAACAAGGTGTCCCCTCCATATCGCTGGTAACATCAAGACTGGGACTTTCCATGCCTGCAGCACAGGACGCACACACACAAGCCCAGACACAAGCACACACAAAGCAAAAGGTCAGCCCCGGTTGACACATACGCAGTGGGGAGAGTCATGGCTGGTCTGACAAGGCCACAACAAACCCTCCGTGCAGCGTACACAGAGACAGGACCGGCAGCACACAGACCGTGGTCGGCGAGGAGAGTGCCAGCTAAATCTTTCAGCAGAGCAACGATGGGGCCGCAATCTGTGATCATGACACTGGCTTGACACCAACTGTCTGGACTTCTTCACACACAAATGCATGCGGACACAAACACGGGCGCAAAGAGCGAACTGGCACTGCAGCGCTGGCTGGTTCATGGTCATTTGTCTCGTATCGGGTTTTGTTATCTCTGTCGTCCCCTGACTCAAGGCTGTGGGCTCTGCACAGCGTTCTGCAGCACTTTTGACATTTAAAGAATCCCAGCAGCCAAATCAATTTCTCAAAGTTTTTAGATGAGCTGCCATAGTTTGGAATGGAAACTGTATAACAGTAAAGAACAGAATTACAAGGCTGTTTTAAGGCCTTAAAGGAGGACAAAATATGGGTGAAATGCAACAGCCAGCCCAAATCTTTACCCTGGAGATCCGCCACAGTGAATCCGCCTTCACGGATCCACACAGGTGGTTTGGCAGAGAGTTTTATGCCGGATGCCCTTCCTAACTCAACCCTGTATTTTATCCCGGCTGGGGACCGGCACAGGGAGACGTTCTGGTTGACTGAACACACCTGATCCAGGTAACCTGCAGCAAAAAGGGCGGGGAGAGATGGAAAATGGGCAGAAAAATGAACCTCCTTTGGTGTGTGGAATTCCTTGTTCAAAGATCTTTTTGTGCCACATTCATGCCTGTCTGCTTCATTTTCCTTTCCTCTTTTAAAGAACTCGTTTAAAGCATCAATAATTTACCTGTGAAAGTTTAGATGTTTGATCAGAGGATGACTGTCTGCCACAGAGCAGCTTGGTTTTTAATGCAGCCCAGCGTTTTCCTGCTTTAACAAACCTTATTTGAATCACTGTAATACAACATCAGATTTTGGATTAGCCATCGTAAATTCGCCCAACGTCAATAAAAAGCAAACATAACGTTTTTGTGCTTGGAGGAGGTGGCCTCTGAGGCGTATCGAAACGTGACCAACAACTCTGCACAGGTAGACATGCATCCATTTCCTTGACCTGCTGGGGTTGCAGAGTCGTTGGAGGAGCTCGCTATGCCAAGTATTGCTCACATCCGTGTTTTGGAATGACTTATTGTGTGAGTTAGTTTATGTTTATTCGCATAATTATGATTTCATGGAAACAGTGAAATCTTTATTTTTTTTCGACATTTTTAGAATTTTGATAAAGTTTGGTGCATTTGTGTGATGGAAACACAGACTGTGTTCAGCTTTTCCCTTTCTGCAGTCAATAAGGATCGTACAAACATCCCAACATTTGAACCTGCCAACGGATTCTTCTTATTTTTTCTTTCCTGGTTCAGAGAGATGGTGGGAAATCTTTGTCGATGTTTCTTAACGCTTTTAAAAGAATTGCTTATGAAGAAGGAAAAGACTTCACAGACAGCACGGATGAAGTCTGCTGCCATTGGCTACCCAAAATCTGTCAATCAAACGCCTCAGACGTTTGATGTCAGACCCACATGCTTTCAATTACCGTAGGTATTTGATTGTTCAGTTAATAACTTGAACAAATTGTGATAAAGAAAAAATATCTTTAAAAAAACCTGGATTAAAAAGAATATCTGTCAGAAGTCAGAACCCTGTCTTCCCCTCTGGTCACTGGCGGGAACCATCTCCAGAGTACTGACCTCACTTCCTGGATGCTGCACACCTGACACTCATTCACTCATCAACCACAGTCTACTTAAACACTGCACTGAGCCTCACTCAGTGTGAAGTCATCTTTGTGCCGCTCTGCCTTCATTACTTTTTTATTTTTAAACCCCTTTTGTAATTGAGGCCAAACTTTATTAATTTCTATTATGTTTGAAAATCTTTGGTGTTGGACCGGACAGAAAAGGAAAGGAGGGAAGAAGAAAGAGGGATGTTAGAGATGGGGGGTGATAGTGGGAGGGGGGGGATAAGACCATGAAGCAGCATAGAGCAGACAGGTTTACTGGTTGTTTATCATTACGGTAAGGTTCAAATGTAGTACAAAAAGGGCGGGGCCTGTCCACACACACACTGAAATGTTATAAACACACCTGCTAGCTGCAAAAATGTCCACATGTCGACATGTAAACAAAACAGATAGTGTTCACACGCATACTTGTGCCTTAAAACCAACTAGTGTGAAATATTTCAGTCATTCAATCATGCAAACTGTTAGTGCAAAGGTGAGCTAACACCTGTGCTCAGGTGAGTGTTTATGTTCTTCTAAAATGGATGGTTGAATGTGAAAAGAAGAAGGAGGAGGAGCCCCCAGCCACCCCCCACCCAGACCCCCGCCGCAGCAGCAGCGGCAGCCGGAACACCCCAACGCCACACGGCAGCAGGCAGGGGACAACCGCCCCCCGGGGGACCAAATCCGCCACCCAGGCCAGGACCAGCAGGACCGCCGTGAGGCCCCCAGAGCCAGAGAGCAGGGAAGC